>NNCF01126165.1:39208-57620 GCA_002313205.1 Laupala kohalensis | reverse complement strand
GGCTTGCGGTCTCCCAGCTCCTCTCCGCCGATCAGTTGGCGCACGCGTTGCTGCTCGGAGGCCGAGAGGCGCCGGATGAGCTCCGTTTTTAGGAGCGAGTACGGTTCTGCAACTGGCGGGTTGAGGAGAATGTCCTCCACCTCCGCGGCGAAACGGCAGTCCAGCTGCGATACGATATAACTGTACCGCGTTGTCTCTGAAGATATACCGGAGAGCTCGAACTGGCTCTCGGCCTGCGCGAACCATAGCGCCGGCCTGTCGCTCCAGAAGGGTGGAAGTTTCACCGACACGCGGTGAACGTGGTTGCTTCCTGGAGGCTGTGAGAGCGGGCGCGCTTCGTGCGCGGGCTGTTGCTGCTGCTGCATGAGGAGCAGGAGGTCAGCGTTTTGTTGCTGCAGCTGCTCAACCTGAGCCTGCAGTGCTTCCATGATGCTAGTCAGGAGGCGGTCACGCGGAAGCGAGCGATGGGACGTGGCGCAACGTAGTACGCGTACGCGGCTGATCGCGGGCGCGGCTAATCGCGGGCGAGCGACGAAAACACTGCGCGTCACTGAACGGGGTCACCACTTTGGGGGTTCGTTACACTAGCTCGATGCTTCTCGTACGCCTCTTCGGAACCCACTACTTGACTCCTCGGCGCCGCGTTTCGGGCAGGTAGACAACGGCTTCCTTGCGGCGAGGCCGGTAGCCCTTCGTTCCAGGAAGGCGAGACAATGGTAATCCTCTGGTGCCGTTAGAGGGTGGGGTGCTCGCCTGGCCGGCGCGACGGAGCGCATCCGCGCGCAGGCCGCCACATGCTCATCAATCTATGAACATAACTGTTGGAACTTTGGTTCTTGATATATTTCTGGTCTACCGAATTATTAATTATATTTACGCATAAGTGTGTACATATTTATGCATGTTTGTTTTATAGGAGTGTGTGTTCGTAAGCGAAAAAGCGTTCGTGTATGTGAGTATAGACACACATGGGCTATATGAAATTAACGATTACTTTTAATGTAATTTATTTCTTGTTGTTTCCTGCGGTATTAATTTTCTAATCAGTTTAATACCATGTGTGTGTGTGTGTGTGTGGGGTATATAATATATATTGGTGACGGATTTGTTATTTATGTATCTTTTACAGAGCATTGCTCACATGGAGATAAAATAAATATTATTATATGACGATGTTTGTGGAATGCAAAGTTCTTTGATATGTTCATGTGTATATGGTAGTGTATATCAAAAGGTAGATTACATTTGTGAGTGCTTTGCGAAAATGACTTTCTGTTTATCTCTGGAAGTCAATTATTCGAGGCAGAGGTTCAAGGTCGGTCTCAGGAAATATAGTTTTCCTAGTTATCCGTCTCTACAGTAGATTTCAGTATTTTAACATTTTCGACTCCTTTAGGACTTCAAAATCTATTTTTATAATAACTTCTGTAATTGTTGCCTTCTGTAAGTTTCACGCGAATGAAAGACGGCCAAGATATGTACGAAATTTTAGACATTAATTTTTGCGAAAATAGGATATTTTGATTACTGTGACGTTGAGTGGATCTAATTCGGTCCAAAACGTCAATTTCGGTTATCAAAACGGTTACAAGTTCTCTTTTTCGATTTAAGTTGCAGGGACTGACTCTTTCCCAGTATATTTCTCACATTTTCAGGGCGAAGTGTGAAATTAATTTCTTTCTTTAATGATTGTCCTACTTTTTACTTCTGTTCAACGACAGAAAAACAACATAAAATTGTGTCAAGGTGTTGCGTAATGCTCGAAATCCGATCGCGTGATTCACGAAGTGTATTCCACCACCCTCGCCATCCTTTCGTATGTCTCACCATCAACAGGTCTCAAAACAGATCAATCATGTCTTAACGGGTATTTTATTAGAAATGATTGTCTATGGATTATTAAAATAAATTATTGTATTATTTATTAAAATAAACGAGCGTTCTGTGACACAAACATTGTACTGGAGGTAAATAGGGTAAAAGATATTTGTTTACATGTGGTTGCTAGCCACAAATGCTCTAGCGACTAGACGGAGAAACACGAGTAGCACTTCGTAATTCAAGTGTTCATGATCTCATTGGTCCGCGCACGTTGGTGAAATATTATTAAAATTATTATTGTTTATTTCCATTGAATTGTGTACAAAATTTTGAAACTGTTTGTTGTACAATTAACATATTTCCTGTAGGTCTTAGACCTGTACTATAGGAGGATTTGCGTCTTACATATTTATCTAGTATACATTTGTTTTCTGAAGCATTAATTCAAAATTACGTCATATGATTCGAAGACTTATTAATCGTTGTGTACTTTAATTATTTAACATTCCCAAATATCCATATTTTAAGCTTTCTTTACGGGCTTTATTTTTGATTTGTACAACTTTCCGTTCTTTGCTTAATTTATTAAAATAGTATATTGCAGTACATTCATATTTTTTTCACAATACTTAAAATTTTATCAATCATACTTAAAATTTGGCCATGTTAAACTTTTATGTCATGTGCAACTTTTACTTGTCGTGTATTGGTTTTTTAAATCATATTTTTCTAATATAGATTTGTACACATACATTTGTTTAGCATTAAATATTTGCTTTCNTTTATGTCATGTGCAACTTTTACTTGTCGTGTATTGGTTTTTTAAATCATATTTTTCTAATATAGATTTGTACACATACATTTGTTTAACATTAAATATTTGCTTTCTTTCATNTGCTTTCTTCCATCAATATTTGTTAGTTATTTTACATATTGTAGTTTGTAGATTATGCGATATTTTTATTGGAAATATATTACGAAGATACACTACAATCGCCGTTTCAGTGAATCCCATGTACACTGTTTACCATATATGGGCAAATGGTTTTAGGCATTTTCTAAACGATTTATACCGGATACAGAAATAATTATGAAACTCCCAATCAGGAAGGTCCTTATGGTATTTATATTCATACCGTAAAGGAGATTAAATTTTCTTTCTTAATTTAAGAGTTTTATTTAATTTACGAAATAAGCATAAATACTGATGATTTGCATATTATAATACTAAAGTTTTGATATTCTAAACATTTGATATTCTAAACAAATATTCCTTTTCAAACCTTTATGCATTGAAAATATATTAGGTGCATTATATCCTTAACTAATATTTAAAAAATACGAAGTTCTTCCTGTGTGTTGTTGTTTAAACCTTTAAATACATTATAAGTTATTGACACAAAGACACATATATGAAGTATATCCGTTAAAACCTCGTGAGAATATGAGTCGTCTCAGAGAAGATCGCGTTTACTTTCAGCTCTTGTGCCATAGCACCGATTCAATCTTATGGATACCCTTGATATAACACTTTTAGCAAAACGTATTATATAGGCGTTGACTGAAATAATGTTGTCAACTGATCACGAAACTAGTTCTAATTCGTTCATAATTAGCCCAATGTATTTTTGGGAAGGACAATTATTAATATTAAAACCTAATAATACGTCGAGATTTTCGTTTGACGCAATATGATTGTCGTCCAACATAATCTTGTAACGTGATACGGTTAAAGTTTCCCGTAGAAGAGTTCTTTTTCGCTGTTTTGTTGTATTTAAATGCCGTGTAAGGTACACAAATTTTAACGCCATTGGCTGCCCTTGAACCTGAAATAGATACTTGTGTCAAGACATCAAAAACATAACCCCACACAAGTTTCTCCATACAAGTCCAAATAAATTTAAAGTCAAATAATTCAAAAATAAGGATATCGTCCGCACTGGATAGAAAATGTTATGTGTTCAAACTTATTTGAAATACAAGTGAGGGGTTTTTATGCTGACTGATATAATACCTTGTAAACTTATTTTTATTTTTCAAGTATATGCTTTCACCGGAATAAATACCATTACAACTCAGCTGAAAAATAGGAGTTCAATTATAAAGTTCAATTTGATATTTAGGTTGAGATATATTTGGAACAGAAAGTGTAGCGCTCAAACGTTTTTCTATTATGGTTCGTGTATGATTGTGAAATACTTTAGAAATTACCGGGTCCTTGATTGTAGTTCACGGATTCGTTTTCGAGGTATTGTGAAAAAAAATTGTCCCGTGTACACGCTAACGCTCCTTGACTCCATAAAACTACGGAAACTAATTGTCTTTGATCAATTTCGTTAAAATTTAAGGTTTTGAATTTTTTCATATTTATTTGAACTTTTTCAACAATATTTTTTAATTTTTTTTTTTGCATTGTAGTATTTTTAATTGGGAAATGTAGCGTGCTATTGAAGCTTATCTACATGTAACTATAGGAAGTAGAAGGTGAGTGGTCGGACTATTGTTAGTAGGTGGACCGATTAATTACGTTAACCAACAACATGGCTCATGTGGAGGGGTTAGTAGGAGTTATTGATACTAGGAGGAGGTGGATAGAGGAAGGAGGGTTCGCTATTCGGACACAGCTGTATGAACTGGGGCTTTAATGTGAAAAGCTACAAATTTTTGAGACCTCATCGGGTTTTGAACCCGGGATGAGCAAGAACGCTAAAACCTGAGCCACATTATTTTGTATTTTGAAACTCCCATTACTACCTTATTTAACTTTAACAGTGTGTCTGCATGATTTTTCCTGTGACCACCACCTACATTGCCTGTGTTGCGTGCAGGAATGCTATCGGCCTCGATGTATACTGGACGCCCCCTTTCCTCTTTACCAGCACGTTCAAAGAACACCCCTCGCTTTTCTCCCTCACCCCTCCAGTACATTGAACATTCAAGAATGTGAAGTTGCGTTTCAGCTGCGCTATGCACGCAAGTGATACGCTAAGGTTGGATCGCAAAAATTATACGAATAGGTTTGCTATACACATTAAGGGACTAGGCTCCTTTCAGAATTAGTCGTCTTATTTCAAAGCGGTCCCTTTTTTTGTGCAGTTATTAATGCGCCAACGTTTTTACTGAATACTTTGTCAACAGACCTTGTTTATCTTCAGTTTTAGGTTAGAATTACACGTATTGAGACTGTTGTAATGAGAACGCGAACTCATGAATCTGATTATGATAAGCAGGTGGTGAGTTAATAGAATTTTATTAAGTAAAACTTCAAGAACCTTTTTATGATATTGTAATGCGTGTGGTTCAATTTCTTAATTTTTTCTCTTTCCATCTCCCACTTTCACAAATCGCACTTACACTCTGACACTTACATAATTGGGGGTTTCGGCTATCCAATGTGGCGCATTGAATGCATTGCTCGGAAGAACACCACAGCACAATGGACGAAACGTTAGCTATTAATATTTCGACGCGGCGTCACGTGGACAGCGTAAATCCCGTCGACTCCGACCGCGGGAACCTTCGTAATCACTTGCTTAATTGATTATTAGAGACATTCTGCACCTTAGCAGATTGAACTTCGAGGGTTTCCGTCATTATTCTGTGGACTTCAATGTAGAAACACAAGTTTATATCGTGATCTAATCATTGTCTTTCGACTTTGATCGTGACTGAAAGAAGGCCACGGGAAGTTAGCCGAAACGTTGGTAGTTCTTTTCGCTAAGACGTGTGTCCCGGGCAATGAAAATGAAACCTAAGAAGAAAACAACCGTGAACCAGAACTGTGTTTATCAGTTTATTGTAAAGTAGTAGAGTAGTAAATTAGTTTATTCTCATGGGCAGTTTCTAACTGCTCTCTTGACAATAAATAGTTTATTAATTTATTGCCACTCTAATTGGATTGATATTGGTACGAGGCTTGTACGCTGTGTAGCCAACGCTTTTATTTCGCCATCGTTCATATGAATAATAAATGTACCTTGCGTTATATCAGCAGGACATACGAATTCCTTTAAACTTAAATCTATAGCCGACACCGTCCGCCAATTAAATTCTCTCACAATATTCTGTTCTTCCTGCATCGAACGTATAAAATGAATATTACCTTCTCTTAGTTTGCTGTGTTAACTTGAAATTTTTACAGTAGATAGACGTTTCTGTGACTACTATTAATACTTATTCGGGTATTACTTAAATTCTTAGAAGTTGGTGATTCATGTTAGGTAGCCGTATTACGTTATTTTCGGCAAAATTCCGTGACTGACTTCTAAGTCCGGCAGCGGAAACCGACGATTGCGGGCATCAGTTTGTTTGCTTGCAGAGTACTGCTACGATTTACACTTATTTATTTTACTATCCACTCATGTTTAATGATATATACCAACCACNATATATATATATATATATATATATATATATATATATATATATATATATATATAATTTAAAGACTTACGACCTACTTTCGACATACTTTAAATTATCTTGTTTTGTCTCGTACATGATTATATTTCCCTGTATTATTTCTCTGAAACTAGCTCTCGATGGGCGCATCCTCGAAACCAGCTGTATGATTCAGCTCCATCCAATTTATAATGCACGTGAGGAAGTAGAGACGAATAATATTTTCCTTTCCTCGTAAGCAGGAGAATGGTAATATCTTACTTTCGAAGTCAACCACATAAGTTTCCTTATAGGTTTATAAATAAAAAGTATTACCCTTTTTGCAACGTCATGAAATATTCCCGAAAGTGCGGTGGAGCTCAAAGGAAGAGAAACTGCTCATTAAGGATGTTCATTACACGTTGCGTGGAGGTCATGTGTAACAATCTCTCGACATCCAAAGACCGAGTCACTTTGAGAACAGTTGACATCCAGTTCGAAGAACGATCGAAGACTCGAACGAAATGTGTTACGTGCATCGAGTTGGCTGGACACGAACCCCGATACAAAGGAATCGGAGCATCCATTTCATGGCCGTACCCAGGAAAAATAAGTGGTCTATCAATTTTAGGTTTGGATATCTTTATACTTTAATTAATTTCCAATTACATTTTAATTACTTTCCAATACCACATCTGATAACTCACATTTATTATGTATCATTGCCTGGGTCTTGAGGCGATTTATTACTCGTTGGAATGGTAAGCCATGTCCCAAAATGTCGATTTGATTCTCTAAGATACGCACTTAAAGGTAAGCACTCCGCAGGGGGCCTAGGTGACACATTTCATTATTGTCCTAGCGCCCACATTCTTGGTATTAGAGTAAAAGATGAAAAGGGGCACATTGCTTCATTCTGACGTGACCGGAATCGTTCCCGCTTTGACAGACGGGACAAGGGACAAAGGATTGGAGAGTAAATTTAATGGGGAAATAAACCTGATATTAAAACGATTTAAATACCACATGATATAAAATTATATAATCGAGGGTGTATTGGGAAAGAAATCTGCGTAAAATTCTGTGCTTTTATTTTGTTACAATTGTGGTTCTGTTGTTTTGGTGTATAATATTTTCATTCTTTTGCGAGAATCTATTGGTTCCGTGAAAACAATTCGTTCAATTATTTCCTTTTACTTCACCTCTTATTTCCAGATTGGCGTGACGTGACATCCCATTAAATATGTTTTATGAATTAAATTAGTTCTCGTATTTTGTTGTTATTTTTCAACTCTTATTGCTTGAGCAACCTCCAACATCACACAAATAGGTGTGCATTTTCACAGTAGATAATTAGTCACACCTTATCGATAGCTTTTCCGTTTTACGTCAGTAATTAATTTTGCGATTTCTGTACTTGATTCCATACATTTCTGTAAACTTAGAAAAAAATGCTTATTACCCGGCAGCTGTGGTTCAGTGGTAGCGTCGTAGCTTCCTACGCATTGCTGAGCGGAAGAGCGCGGTTTCTAACTGGATGACATTCTCATCTGCGGTTTCCCCCAGATGCTCTTGACCAAACACACTTTGTTGGGGTACCTTGTGTCCCCGAGCTTTTCAATATCTCTCCTTCCAAATCATAAGTGTTAGATGGAAAAGCAGGACTCATGGTCTGAATCTTGAACCTTCATAAAACATGACATGAAATAAGTAATTAAAATATAAATATTCTGAAAGTTTAAGTGAGATTTATCCTTGCGAGGTAGTGAATTAGAAGGATGTTGGGTCTTCGGTTTTAATTAATTTTACATGTTTTCTCGTAACATTTCACGTTACTTAACTCTTAAGGTCAACTCATCCTTTATTTATCATTAACGTTCTGGACATTGGGTGAGACTAAACACAATCGATTTGGTGGCAGACGACCTCTGCATTCGATATTGCACCCAGTTGTCACATTTCGTGGAGTGGGTCAGTCGGCCAGATGTCGACTCACCCGGTTTTGTTCTATTATTAGTTCCTTTCAGTAGTCTTCTTCTTGCTAGCTCCATCCGATTCGGAATAATCTTCCATTCAATTATCACCTTCCCACATTCAGATTTGCTTATTCAATTTTGCTATTTTTCTCTCTAATATATTATGTCGTACATCACTCCTCCCTTTGCTGTCCCTCTTACCACTATCTTCATTTTTTTTACCTCGTGTAAATGTTTCCTCACTATGTGATTAAGAAGACAAAGGGAATGGGAATGTTTCTATTCTTTGAAAGCAGTTGACTATCGAACATTGCTAGCGCGAGTTGTGTCAGTAATTTGAACTCGAGGAACGCATTTAAATACTTGATGACATTCAACAGAATGATAAATTAAACTATAAAACTATTAAATTATTAAGCGATAAAATTGCTCATAGCTCTCTTCTATTCATTCTTAATTGTTCTTTTTCTTTATTTCATTTCATAATTTCAATAATTTTTACACTTCTTTCGGTACTGTTTCTACATCTTATTATTTTACATTTTATTATTGTATACTTTCATGTTATACTTTTATGTTTCAATTTTATATATATGACGATGGCATTATAACATGAAAACTAACAAACGACGTTTAATTTATCATTGTTTGATAATGTTTTTAATGCTCCACAATTACCAAGAACATTCACCAGAAATTACGACAAGTGAAATTTAACTTAACTGATATGTTTATATTCGTCCGGAAACTTACAGAATTATTAAATTGGCTCTCGGAATTCTTTTGATATAAAGAAAACAAGAGGGAATAGACTGGATGAAAATAGGATAAATTATAGCAATAGCTCAACAAAGTAATGTTTAAAAAGTATAAAATTTATGAAGTAATTTCGATATCGAATTATAATGACATTCTTTAAAAAAATTTATCTACCAAATAAGGATATGTTAATGTAGTGATACTTAGATCTATCGGTGGAAATATGAGCGGAATAATTAATTGATCTCAGCGCTGTCCAACTGGCGACCTGCAGGTCATATGCGACCCGCTATACTTTTTTACGCCCCGCATTGTATAACACTTTACATTAAATTTTTCATTAAAAGTTGGGGGGCACCACTTTGTATAATAAACTTATGCTGTAATGATTTATATTTGATTAGGCATGTCCAGTGAGAGAGAACATAAAATTGTGTTTGGAATTATCCCGTAATACAATACACATGAAAACAGTTATTCCTAAACATTAAAAATACGTTTATAAAGTAGGAAATGTACTATTTTTTTCAGTTTGAAATAATATAAATTTGTTAACAAAACATCGCGTTACTAATACAATAATGTGACTCATTAGTTTTTTTATTCGTTGGGCAACATCGTGCCAAACCCCATTCCGTGCCGGCGCGATCGATCAAGTGTATAGAAAATGGCTACTTCCGAGTACCTACTTGTGGAGGAGTGTTTGCATCGTCAACGGCCGGGTGAAAATTGCGACGGACTGGGACTCGAACCTGGGATTCTGCTCTGGTAGCGAGTGCGCTGCCCCACACTCTGCACCACCCGCCTCGACTCCCAAGTTCGTACGCAACGTCCACCCGGCCTGTTCCGGTGGACTTGGGCGCTGACTATACAAACATTCCTCCACGAGTAGGTACTCGGAAGTTGTGAGTTAAAATTGGCATCCGACGAAGGCGCTCTAATGACATTGCCGTTGACGAACCCTAAATCCCCACAAAATAATAATAATAATAATAATGGCATCCGACGCGTAGGTTCGCGGAAACCGGGTTTAAGTGCTACCAGCATTGGAGCCGCCTGTGTTCGTTTATCCCCTGGTGTTCATGTTTACCTCGGTTTCGAAAAAATATATTTTTTATTCTGTGAATACACTGAGAGTAAATCGTCTGTCTCATAGAAACAGTTTGTTCAAATATCTTGTACTCGTGGAGGATGGAGTTCCTGAGATTTTAGTTAGAAACGAAGATGATGTTGGCAATCCTGCAGATTGTGCCATTGTGTTATCAACTTGACTCGACACTGGGGAATTTTTCTGGACAGTGCACAGGGAAAAAAGTCACATTATTGATTTCATCTCTTTAACGTTTTGGAAACGTTAAGAAATTTCTTTTATTTAAAATCCGTTCAATGATCAGTATTTGTTTAAATAGCGTTTATTAGAATGACTGACGGACGAAATTTAAACCACAAACTGAACTGGCTTTAAATATTCATTTATTATAATGTAATTTATTCTCAAAATAATAGATTGGAACAAAATAATTTATTTGCATTATACCAAAATGGTATTTTATGTCCAAATGTTTAACGATATCCTGAAAATGGGGGGGGGGGAGGTTAATATGGAAATTCTTTTTGTTTTCAACTTCTCGTCCATCTGAGTAGCGAATTCTGGAGACGCACGTCCCCACCACGGAGAGATGGGTGCAAACTAATAAATAAATAAATAAATAAATAAATAAATAAATAAATAAATAAATAAATATATAATCTCACATCTAGCCCTTTAATATGTCTCTTGTGTCCAAAAACCTACTTTGTGTTTGTGAACGAATTTACGCTGTTGTCATTATACGTCGTCGCCTCTTATGAAGATCCCTGTTTTAATACATGCGAAACGATTTACACTCTATTTATGAAAATCGGCCCAATAGTGACACCACAGTGGAACATCTATATTCACATACATAGACCGTACCCTTCCCTTGCTTCGCCGTAGTCGGGTAAAACGGCGATCTTTTAGTAGAATGGCGCTACATTCTACAATTCTACTGATTTGAGTTCATAATTTCACGAAATCCGGATAAACATGCGACTATAAAAACTCACATGTTGTCATTGTGCTTTTGCAAAACCTTCTTACTATCCAAATTTGTATGTTTGATTATTGAAAGAAAGCTTTCTGTATGAATTGCAATATAACTTTAAGAGTCTTCGTCAGTTTTGCTCGTAAACTATCTGACAATCATGTAAAATCTAGGGTGGGGCAACGAACCTCCTTTCCAATTTCTTGCACTTATGAGGCTTGAAAATAGTTGGAGAGCTCAAATTAGACTGTAAAATGATAGAATATATTACCTATAATCGTGATACTAAAAAAGAAAAAAAATCCTTTAACTCGCACGCCGTATATTTTAATTTTCGGGATTACGTTTTTGCGAAATATGGTCCCATGAGGTGGGGCAAAAATCCACAGTTTGGATCTATGCTCTAATACCGCGGATCTTCACCACACTATTGAAATAAAATTTCACAAAAAATTAATGATTTAAGATTCGGTGGGTGTAAAAATTACGGGGAAATAATTGAAAAAATATTGTAAAAGGGAGGAAAATTCTGTATCATGGGGTCATCGTATGAATACAAGTTTAGTGGATAAATAGAAGAGTCCATGAAGAAGCCTCGACTGACCTCATATGGCTTGAAGGGATATGACCTCTGTCCCCCTTTTCATCCTAAAGTTTCCTTTCAAATCTGATTCGATTTACAGTAGAGAAAATTAACAAACGACTAACAATTTAGTTCTTTTGCGGTACTGAAAACAAGAAAAATAAGAACGTGGATAAATAATAACTCAGAAATTACTCCGAACTAGTAGTATTTTCCCTTTTTTATTCCTTTGTTGAAAGACTGTCCAGTTTTTTTTATTACTTTCTTCCGAATTAATGAACTTTTTCACACTAAGTTTATATTTACCCATTTACAGTAAGATAACAGTCAACTAAACCCGTTAGGCGTGTCTATTGAATGTTCTATAATGTTGCGTCTCCAACTCATCTCAATCGATCAGAGTTTCAAGATAGTTCAGGAAATAGTTGTCTATATCAGGTTCTCATATTTGCGGAACAGGTATTCCTAGAAAATCATAGTTTTCTAGTTCTGTTACCCGCGCATATAGTGTTCTGAGACTGTTCAAAGTTTCTTCTTTGAAATTAAACTAGAAATTTGAAAGTTGAATATAGTAGAGCTCATAAGTAAAACGTTTGATTGTGGCTAGGAAAGTATGATGGGTGAGGAGGTACACGTCTCTAGGATATAGTGCAGTTGATCTATTTTGTGATAGTTCTAACGCTCTGTATCAATGTGTATCTAAACACTGACCATTAAACTAATCCTATTCCTCCTTATTCCTAGATCTAACACCATTAGAATAGTTCAGAAAATAGTTAATTCATAGAGCCACATAGTAAATGAGGAGGTAATCCTAGAAAATAGACAAGCATACCTTCTGTATACCCAGTCCTAGCTAGTAGTAGTTTGTGTGAAATTTTTTTCTAAAATATGATGCAGGAATTCCACACTAGACATTTTAGTTGGTTATCCTAGATGTCTAATTCGTACCAGCTCTAGAAGTCCTGATTGAAACAATTAAAACCAATCAACATTATTTTGACATAAAAATTTATGAATCGGTCAATGTTGCTATGTGCACGAGTATATCTCCGAAAAAGAATTGGGTTCTTAATTGCGTTCAGGAGTTACTCAGCTTTCGGGTACTCGGTACTAATTTGGTTACCATTAGAAAAGTCAATTAGGTCTAATGACACACAACTAAGAACCGTTTATGTACTCGATAGATAATTTGTTGGTTTGCAATTGTAACATAAGAGTTGCAAGAAACAGTACACATTTATTGCGTGTGGTGTTTATTCATTGGTGTATTCAACTCGTTGTGTAATCGTGCGGGATAGTGAATGTAATAGTAGTTAATAGAAGGTAATATGATGTATTCATCCCGTCCCGTGACAGTTCAAACCACAGTTGCAACGCGAATTTATTATTCATTACTTTCCCCCGTTCACATCTCTCGTAACATTTCCCGTCCATTGTTCGTTAATTGTAGTTGTAATAATCAATTGACCTCTGCGCTCGATAGCAGGAACTGAGTGACACGCGAATAGAGTCTTGGTGGATAGAACAACTCACCAGTTCCCAGCACACAGCAAGAGGTATGTTTTGAGGTGCACTACAAACTAAAATAGATCTATTTCTCCTCAAGTTTGGTTTAATTTACGTAATTGTTTCATGGCTGAAAACTGAATTTCAAATCTTGCTTTTAATATGATTATTTATTCACTATCAAAAAATTATTAAATTAAAATTATTAAATTCTTAAAAAAATTGTGTGTAATGAATTAACTATCAGGAGAACTAGCAAAAACTAAACAGTATTTATAAAGCTTTCAAGCGCTAGACGTTGCAAAATCTCGCAGCTTTGCGTTCAGATTTCTCGGCACCGGTAAAAATGAAAACTGTTCTGGTAGTGGATAGGCCTATTTCAAATTATTTTTGTATTAAACGCATTGTTTCTAACCCTACTCAAACTATTAGATGTAACCATAACGTCTGTTCATGTACGCTGATAGCGGTAAGCGCAGTTTGGAAATCGCGTCTGCCTCTGTGACGTCCAGACCTCTAGCGTCGGCCGCGGTCTCCTGTGTTGAGCCTATACGGCCGCGCTCCGGGTTCACTATGCACAGGCCGTTAGCGCGACGTATAGTGCGATGCAAGGGCGTGCAGAGGAACATGAGAGGTATTCGAGCTCCGGGGTTCGAGCCTCGGCGAGGTGAGCGGGTAGGGGAGGTGACGAGTGGGCGTGGCTGCGTCATTGCGCAGCCGCGCGCACCAACGCGACGTGGGACGCTGGCGACACCCCAAAGACACGAGTGCGCCGGAAAGCTATGACACGATATGACGACGAAGGTAGTATGAGCGATCTGGTGACTGTTTCTTTTCTTTCTTGAGTAACCTGAATTAAAAAGAAACAACTATCATTCAAATCGGGTAATGGTGGTGTATTAGGTTTTTAACGGAAAATAAAACGATGCTTATAGCATTTGTAGTATATGTAACACACACGCTCCATACTAGAAATGGAAATAAATATTACAACAGAATTTTACTAGAGTCAATTCACATACAGAAAGCAAAACAAAAAACAAACAAAAAACACACACATATTTTATGAGTAAATAAACTTCTCTCTCTCCCCAATAGCAATACTTCTCCTAGAATCCGTTTATCATTCATTTTCGAGCAGAATCTCTCCCGCCCACCCACACATACCTTTGCCCCGTCCCGCCTCCTTAAGAGACAGAGGCGACCAGATCCTAGCATTTCGCACACACACACACACACACCTGCAGTGCAGAGATGGTAAGACGCTCGATTTACAACAACAACAAATCTCATTGTGAAACGTTTACTCATATTTTTTCATTTCAAATAAATTGAATAGTTTTTCTATTTTTCTAGGGAGTAGGTTTCTTTTACAATCCTTCGGTATCAAAGTCACAATTGAAAAAAAACAAACAACTATTTATCAGTGTCCCAGACAGACATTGACGTGACAGTGAAAAGGTGGCTGTGCAGGAGAGGAAACGAATGAATGTCCATGGTTTTGCTGATAAAAATTCCAGAACAGTTTTGACTTAATTTTGCAGTTGTATATATTTCTAGAACGGTAGTAGGAATAAGTTGACTCGTCGTATTTAATGATTTTCATAAATTTTCATTCCGTTGCCATACATTCAGTATTCTATAATGCTGGAAAATGAGTCCCAGGTCTGTCACGAGGATGAAAGCGGTCAATATGAGATGCTGGCCACAACTCCTTTGTCTTGTGCCAAGGTCAAGAAATGAAGCATATCTTCCTCCCGAGGTATCCAAGGGCCATGTCATAAGGCTATTAAATAAATTTTATTTTCAAAAGAGTAGTTGCAAATTGCGTATGACCACGTAAGTGGGGGAGCAAGAAAACAAGTAACTCTCCGGAAACAAGCAAAGGACCATCCCATCAATTCCGATCAAGGACCCAAGGATATACTCAAGTTATCGACAGTTTGGGCACTAAAACAACAAAGATGGCAAACTCGAGTGGTGTTTCAGAGCAGCCGCCACCGATATTTTATAACAAAATCCCCACACTCATTAAGACTTGGACTGCCTGTGATAGTCGTTTGATATTAAAATCATCGTTTGATAGCACTTACACATACCTTACGGGTGTACCAACGCTACGGAAACAACACATAGACTACCGTTAGATGAATTTCGTTGAAAATAGATTAATAAATTAAGATTTCTTGGATAATTTACGCTATGTATTTTATAAATAGGTATGTTAATTTTCTTTTACACTACAAAGGACAAAAAAGAGTATTTTAAGGACATGCTCTCCTAGAGTTATTTCGTCAAGTTTGGAGGTAGTGAATGCAACGTATAAGATGAAAATATTACAAAGTCTATTAGTATACGACATAGGGGGAATCAATTGAGTATATCCCCCTTTCTATAATTCCGTCTCTACTCGAAGGAAAACTGGGAAAAACCCGGGCCACGATACAGGGCTACAGGGATAATGAACACAACCATGCCAAAGGTAGGGTACACCTAAGACATAAACTATTGTGGAAAAAAAGGAACCAAATTTTGAATTAAACATGTAGTTTAATCAGTGTTAAGATTACTATATCTATGACGTAATAAAGTATGGGAGGATTTAAATTTTCAACAAATTCCTATAAATTATTTGCAAAAGATTATTTCCACAGTTCAAAAAATGTCATAGTTGTCGAAAATTGAATGAAACCGGTATGGAACAAAGATCGAATACTCTCGAAAATGGTGGTAAATATTATTTCATTGAGAACTTCGTACTTACGTGAATCGGTCTTTTCGATATAAATATTTACAAAATTAAAATATCGATCACATCAAAAAAATGTTGAAAAAATCACCATCCTTCACTAACAGAAAATTCAACGAAGTTTTGGTAAGTTCCTGAAAAGAAACAAGCTCATCCTTCACATTCATATTAAAAGAAAATTAGGTTGTTGCGAGCTTATAATGTTCAAACTTATGTACAGAGTGTTTCAGTTCGAGCGGTCACCTGAAATATCCCCTAAACGAATCAAGATATCGAAATATGATTTTCACGAAAATAAACCGTGATACGGGACTAACCAATGACGTATTAAAATGCTTTGACCGTAGCACGAGATGGAATGCTAGCGAGTCAACAGTCGATCCGAAAAATCCTCCTCCCTTTCCACCAACCCTTGTGACCAAATGTTTCGTCTAGTATCAAAGAGGAAAAAGACAGAAGTCAAATACCTTGTAAACAGTTCTATCGATGACATTGGAATGCCTAATTCAGGTTATTATTTTTATATATTGTACAGTATACGTAAAAAATGTATTTCTCCAGAAATTTGTATGTAATACCCAAAATTTGTTCCTGTTTTTTTTTCAGTTTCTGGTTGGTAGTTAAGTTTACACGTCCTTGTAAGTGCTGAACATGTCAGCGCGCTGTCTTGTAGGATACATCGATGTCAAGGCGCCTAGAGATGGCGCAGGGGCCAGGCAACGCTGGAGCATCCGCCAAAGGGAGTGGTCGATGTGCGCCGACGTACTGGTGGGCGTGGGGGTTCCCCGGAAGGGTTGGCGTGAGCGTGGCACGGAGCAGAGCAGAAACAGCGGCCGTAGCTCTCTTCCCACCGCCGCTCTAAGGAGAGACGATACGGTTGGAGCCGTCTGAAGGAAATTGCATACTGCCAACTTCTACTGAATAAACCCTGTATCGTGTTTATGGAAAAATAATATTTTACATATCTTAGTTTAACTTGACTTTCAGAACATACCAGGAAAAGATTCGTGGGATGAAGTCTGCTTAAATTACATATGCGCCAACGTTTCGAACTGTATTATAGCAGTCGCCGCGGATGACGACATGTGGTTTCATGTGTGCAGTAGCCCTAAGAGAAACCGTAACTGTAACCGTGTACAACAATTAGCGTCATTTTTCACCTCGACTCTTCAGTGAGCCGGCGATTGATTAATTTTTGCTTTTTACGGTGATAGAACGATGAATAGTTATTGATGGATGAGATTCGGATGGGGAATAAAGCAAAAGATCTAACACTATCGAAAGTGGCGATAAATATTCTTCTTTCATTGTGGACTTCATACTTATGTGAATCGGCTTTTTCGTTATTAACATTACAAAAATTAAAACCGGTCATATAAAAATAATGTTGAAAATGTATACCATTCTTTATTAACAAAAAATTGTCGGACGGTGTCTAACCATTACGGAAACACGGAGGCAAGGAAAGTTTTGTGCAAGCAAGTCAGCAATTTAGTTTTCACAGTGCGTAACTATTTCAAGTGAGAATCGAAAGCGGGATAGTCGTTCGTAAATATTGTGAAAATGCAGAAGCTGTCAGCCGAGCAGTCGTGAGAACCCTTGCTCGAGGTAGAAATTTTTGAGCAACAATAAATTATCTGTGTCCTTGACTGCGCGGTCAGATGCCACTGACATAGGCGACGGCAATAGTTCAACAGGACACGATGAAGATATGATTCTAATCTCCTGAAGAATTAATACAGCTCGAAACGTTGGCGCGTACGAAATTATTATTTAAACATGCCTCGTCTCAAGATTTTTCTAATATCTCCTGTCACAAGAAATGCAAAATATGTTGGCAGCAAATTCGCGTTAAAATATCAACGAAATTTCTGGAAACACGACGCAAGAAACAGCGAGAATATCGCTGGAAGATGTGTAAATTTTTGAATACTTACGTTCGCTGAACTGATATTTCCCATTCATAATCCAAGTTCGTTAAGTTGGATTATAATGGAGTCGTTTAGTCGGCTCCTATCAGCGTGCGATTAGAAGGAAAAGGGTGAACTGAACTTGGAAGCCGTGCTGCATGATACCGCGTGTGGCTAGATCGACTGCGCCCAAAATATATGAAATACCTCTGTTGGCTTATTTTGTATAAATATATCTATTCAGATATCTGTTCATTAAATTTATAACGTTTCAAGAATAAAGCTATAAACAATAGTTGGAATGCCAATATTGTAGACAAAATTCTTTTGTCATTTAAATAATTTAGAACGTTTACCCCACTTTTATCTAATATTATATATTGTACGAGTTATTTTACTTCAATGATTTTTGTTATCCGCTTTATCCGGTTCGTAGATGGAAAACATGTATACGGTATCAGAATTTGATAGATAGAAAGTAAAGATAATCGGATATGCTCTCTGAGGCGTTTTGAATGCACCTGTGACACTGAGACGGGAACACGGCACCCAATCGTGTTTATCTGTTGCCCACTTTTCGGTCCGACTAACTGATTTGTTAATTTTTTGTCTCTAATTTAATTCCAGATCTGAGCTAGAGTCGAATGAGCAAATGGATA
>NNCF01126165.1:14242-28313 GCA_002313205.1 Laupala kohalensis | reverse complement strand
CCCCCCCCCCCCCCGATAGTTTCGTCTTCCGAGGAATTACCCTTTTTATTAATTGTGGAAATAAAATACATTTATGGCAGCGGAAGTATTTATTTTGTTTTCAGTCTTGTTCTTGCAATGGAAAGGATAGTAATAGGTAATGTAAATTCCGGAGACATTAACTAGGAACAGGGTTCTAGATATTGTAAATCAAATTTTTAAAAACATTTAACGAGTTTAACGCGCTCCTTTATGTCTTTTACAAAGTAAGTCATATTCCTGGAAGGGGAATATGACTTACTTTGTAAAAGACCCCATCCCATGGAACCGTCACGAACACTGGATAATTTATTTAAATCTTGCTGAGTGCATGGCTTTGTCCGGTCTCTTTGTAATTAAAATTGTGTGAGAAAATCGATAAGGAACAATGATATAATTTGTAGTTTCCCATGTGATCTTCAAACGTTCGCATAGTATCGACTAGAATAGAATATTCTTTTAACACTTAGTTCGTAAAGGGAAACGCAATTGTCACTGGTTACTCTTTTTTCTGTAATAAAAGCAAACTGGGGGAATCCATGGATAAACATTGTTCAGCACTTTTGAGACACAAGATTTCGACATATGTGTAAAGAAAATGACAAGAATAATCTAATAAATATGAAATTTGACAAATAAATTAAAACAGTACAAATAAATTTGACATATATTAAAACAGTTCAGATTAATTAAAGCTGCACAAATAAATATATAATGACATTATAAACCAAAATTAAAATTAACTCATTATAAACCAGAGAGACATAAATTAAAAAAATATCTGGGTTAGTAAATAATTGTGTATTTCTGGTTTATGAGTAAATTGTAATTTTAATTTATAATATCATTACATATAATTTTGTATTGTTTTAAATTATTCGTCAAATTTTGTATCGATTGGATTATTTTAGTCATTTGTACTGATGACGATGTGATCCTTAAAACATGTCTGGGAAATGATACAAAGAATAACGAAAAACTATTTTATGTGGGAATTAAATTACTTGTAACTATATTAATAAACTATGAATCTTATATAGTCTATTGCATACCCATCCTGGGGTGGGCTTTTCTCTAGGGTGGAGGAGAGTTGAAATACAGACTCAGTTCGGGCCTAGGGGCAACAGCATTTTGGGTTGCATTGTGAGTAGTACTGTGGCAGTGCATGAAATATATACCAGCAACCCAAGAATATATAAAGTGGCGACTTGGTGCATACATTAGGTACAATATATCGAGAACAGTTGTCACAATATCAAGTTTATGTGAGCAAAACCCTCTGGTTGTCAGCTCGTAATACAAACCTTTCTTTCTTTTTTTTTTTTTTTTTTTTTTTTTTTGGGCGACCTTCGGTGCAGCGTTCATACTGCCCTAAATTGATAAAAACAGATAATTGCATCCATTAGCTACAGTCAGAACGTCATGAAACGAAATCTCGAAGCAAAGTTCGCACTGTTTTGAACATTATCAGTAAACCCAAACCGACCCTGGGTTCCTTCAGTTACGATAACAAGCACAAATTTTTGGTGTTTTTTCAACATTTAACGTGTACATAAGGCGTAAAATTAATATAAAATTTTAAAAGTTAAAAAACATAAAAATTAGTTAGTGGCAGTAGTACAGCTGGGTTGAAAATAGTTCCCTCAAAGTCTGGGTGTTTCTTCGGTTGTCATTGGGACACATTGGTTGGAATTGATCGCATGGTCCTGTGCTTGCTTGGGGAGAGTGAATAACAAAATTTACTGTCAAGAAAGCAGTTACAAACTGCGTATGACCACGTAGAGGACAATAAACTAATCTACTCTCCGGAAGCAAGCGAGGGNGAAGGAGCATGGCACAAGTAAGTGGGAGCAATGCCAGACTCAGCTCGCGGCCCCGTGTTCGCCAAACACGTACTTACTAGATGTAAGTCCCCTGGGGGAAGAGGAAAATGAAAGATACCCTAGCCCTAATAGCGTCGGGATCGAAAAGACCAAGTGGCGACTTGGTACAATATATCGAGAACAGTTGTCACAATATCAAGTTTATGTGAGCAAAACCCTCTGGTTGTCAGCTCGTAATACAAACCTATCTAAGAACATTCTCGATCACACGGGAACGAAAATGTATGACTGTGGAAGCTTCACTCAAAGTACACGCTATGTACAAAAGTAAAAGAAGAAAATAAGTACAGACATTATAATAGAAAACAAAATCATGATGTGAACTATTTATTAAATTTTTCACAGAGTCGCCTTGCGTCACACTCACTTCCACCATACACGTTAATAAAAATAGACCTTATTGTCAAAAGAAAAGTTACAAACCGTGTGATGATGTAGATATATTAACTTACTCTCTGGAAACAAGGGACCATCCCATCAATTCCGATCAAAGGCTCATTAGCAGTGGCGGATGTAACATTTATAAAAGGATTTACGTTTGTAAAAATACAGGAGATTGTGATAAAAATTACACGCTTAACAAAACGTTGTAAAATTTACGTATTATATGTGAGCTCTTTATTTCATGCAGTTGTATGAGAGACGGAAAATATGGTAGGAAATCGAAAAAAAGAAAAAGTTTCTCTAGAAGGAAAATAGGTATGTTATGGTATAATGGATTGGAATCACTCATCTCCCCTCCCATTGTCGGAATCGACATTCCTCTCTCATGGCCTCCCTCACCCTCGAAACCGAACAGAGGGCGTTGGTGCCTTGAAATTGAGTGCTGTAATTAAGATGATTGCTCTGTTGGCCGCGCCAACGGTCGTCACTTTTTCGCGTCCCCGTTGCCTGGCCGACGACACCTTCCCCCGCACGGAACGCGGAGGTGAGCCATGGAGAATGTAATTATTATTGTCATTTGACCGTGAAACGTTTTCGCTTCCGCTCCACCGAACGTTGGACCGAATTGTCAGCGGTTGACTCACCATTGTTCTCCTGTGGGTCTATCAGAGGTGGATGTAGCCCCTCGGGTGGCTCCGATGGAATCTTCATTGCTTCGCGCCAAGTCATCTAGGGTTCAGTTCCCGGTGGGCCAGAATAATTTGTAACTTTTCACACGAATGTCCCAACTATTACTAACCCCTCCACGTGTGCCAAGTTGTTGGTAAATCCAGCTAATCGGCCCACCTACTAACAATAACTTTCCACCCAAGTTGGTTTCTATTGACCATAATTTTTTTTTCAAAATTCGAATTGGATTTTTCTTTGTCAGATTTGTGCAGTGACAAGACTGAAAGGTTTGAAGCTTATTCCAAAATGTAATTATAGTTGTTTCCTCCATTCAAAGAAAGGGTATATTGCTAGTTTGAAATAACTTAAGAGATAGCTTTACATCAAACAATTTAATTTTAAAGTGTTGTCATTTGTAAAAATATTTTATCATTTTTTGGTTGATTGCTGTTTTGACTTGACCTATATTTGTATGATATGATTAATTTATTTTATCAATAACCTGGAATCATTAAATTTATACGTTACCCTCCCAAAAAATTCTTTACCGCGTTGTACAATGTGGCTGCGTGATACAATTCATCTTTTCACGACTCCTTTTAAACTACACACATTGAATTTCTTGTCATTGGCCTGAGTCTCTTAGGGCACATATTAGCTTTCAAGGGATGTCCTTGAACTGCTAGGAGTGAATTCCGGAACAATGCTACTGTGATAGATCTTACGTAGTTAGACCTCAGACTAGAGATCGTTGCCTCTCCGAAAGTATACATTGGTTGAATGTCCTTGAGCCACTCGTTTAACCCTCGATAATGTAGGGCCTAAGACACAAAAAGATGTACGACGTTGCACCTGCTGCATTGCAAGAGAGGTTTGTTTGCACAAGCTAAGGATGTATCTAATTAAATAAATAGTGAACATTAACGACTTTTTATGGTCGAATAATATATGTATTTTGTAGTCACAACGTTTCGACTTCATTTTAAGTCGTCGTCACGTGATCAAATAATAAGAAACATAAAATGACAAATGAACATGATATTAAACATGAACACAACATGTTTACAAAAAGCATAAACTACACAAACATGTTATAATATTAGGATATGTATTCCTTATAAACAAAAATTCTCTGTTACGTGGATGTGCAGGTTGGATAGACCAGTAAAAATATACATTTTACTGGACTATCCAAAATGTCGTGTAGTTCTAATTTTTGGCATGTTATTTGTGCTAAGGCACTAACTTAAAACCCAAGTTTTCGACCTCGGCGCGCCATCTGGCGCAGAAAAAACGTCAAAATTTTTGATGCCATCTTTGATTTATTGAAATAACTTCCTAACGTTGCATTTCCCAGAAAATATCATAATTACCTTTTTTGTACTGATATAAATTAGGCCTATATGGGATACTTTGTTACGAATACAACATACCGACAGGAGAAGGTGTTCTCTGACTGCAACTTCTTTTGATTCGACGTACTCTACTAGTCAAATAAAAATATACACAAAACAGGGTCCAGCTTGCGTAAGGTCGTGTAGTTCTAATTTTTTGGTACGCCAACTTTTAAGTCATGGAAAATAAAATGTTAGGTCTGAGATATTTCGTTATTATCGGTGGGAACAACATTTTACATGACGTCTTATATCCTACATGCTGAACGAGCCGTGTGCTTATTCTGACAAACAGTCCAGAAGGCTGTGAATTTTATTTCCCAAGTTATGCTGTTCATAATACGTCTCAACGATTTGTTTCATACAAGATAACTTATATTAAAAATACGACGCCGCGGGAACGCAGAGGTGTTATAAGCAGAGGTCTGTTCGCCTTCTGCAACTGTACACCGTTTGCGCCTAGAACTTTTCCTCCGGAAGATTTGGGGCACAACCCCAAACAGGGAAGAAGTGTACCAGTTTGTCTAGTACCTTCGTAATAAGGACGGATATTCACAAATTTGATTCATTTTTTGTACAGTTAAAATACAGAGAACCCATCCACCTTGACATCTCACTTAAATATTTCAAAAGGTTCGTGGGATTCTGGTCCACTAAAACAAACCATCTGTCCAACGTTTGGACCATATATGACGTAGTCATCAGAATTTGCTATCCATACACATAAAGGTTCATTTTCTCATCATTAGTCCAAAGACATGGGGATGTGCAACATGCAGGAGCTTTTCTTCTTAACGATGGTCTCTCTATAACGATGAAAGGAAAGAGGGTTGTTTGGTTTGTCAATAACGTATTTATTTTTTCCCTTTACCGATATTACTCGCTCTTTACAACGATGGTATTTCAGTTGCTCAAGCTTTAGACGCTTCAACTCTTCGAGGTTTCAGGACGAAGTTAGGTCAGTGCTTTGATAGCGAAAAATGAAGCTAACTAGGATCACGGACTTCTTTCATGAAACTCCATTTTCCACGAGCTGACATCTAGCTCCGACTGATAAAGTTCCACATGTAACACAGGGATATGAGTTTTGTTTCATTTAACAAAAGATCTGTTAATGAAGTGATTAATAGATTTTCGTAAGTAGTATACTCATTCTTACATTTTTCTAAAATTTTATTTCTAAGAAGTGCCTTATGGGTGATATATTTATTTAATGGTTTTTGGCGAGGTCCAGGCCATAAGGTCTGCTCTTCAACCTAAACGTGTCTTCGGTAAGGGGATTTGGGAAGGAGAAATGTTGGATTGTCGGGGAACTTATGATACCGAAACTTCGAACTAGGTGAGGACCCCACCTGTAACCTCACCTAGTTCGACCTAGCAGGATTTGAACCCGCGCCCTACCACTCAGCGGCATCGTGGAAGACTCTACCACTAAACCACCGCTGTCGGTTTTAAAGATTTTAGGGGCGTGAGTATTGAAATGCCCAGCCTCCATGGCTCATGCAGTAGCGTCCTAGCATTGAGGTCCATACCGGCGGGTTCTTTCAAAACCCCTCCAGTAGCTTTAGGGTAGCATTCTTGCTTGTCTTCTAGTCACTCTGGGCTCAATTCCAGGCGGTTCCAGAAAAAAATGTAGCTTTTCACTTCAATATACCAGTTCATATACCTGTGACTATTGAGAAACGAAACTTACTTCTTCTAACCATCTCCTACTACTCCTAGTATCACTAGCTCTTACTATTATTAATGACTCCTACTAACACCTCTACATGTGCCCAGTTGTTGGTAAACCCAGCTAAGCGGTTCACCTACTAACAATAGCTCTTACCACCCACCTCCTATCGCCTCATGTAGAAAAACATGAATAACACGCTACATTTCCCACTTACAAATACCACAATGAAAAAAATTTAGGGAAATACCTTTTCTCTATTCTTTGAATGTGAGACATGATCAACAGAGAAATTTTCTCACCAATTCCGTTTCGTCCATTAGTTGACTAAGAACCTCCCCAAACCCAAAGCGAAGAGTCATTTCTCACATAATTCCATTAGAAACCCAACCTCTCCAATTCATTACAACCTCCACTAAAACGAACTCCGCGTTTGCATCACTATCTTCCCTAATCCCGCTTTTCATTCCCTTTCATCCGAGTGCAAGCCGAGAAATTCGAGACCGAATGGAAATTATCCGCGGACTGCAACATGTGCTATGGGCCGCGCGTCGTTCCTTTGTCATCTGGGAAGCCGAAGTCGGGGATGGCACTGCTAACGGGCGCATACATCACTGCGCCACGCGCCTCTTCCGAAGGCTTTTAATTGTGTAGCGAACCACCGCCGCTGTCACCATCGAAGGCTCCTCCCCTTAACAGCTGGTGTGGTCAACACAGTCCCAGTTACAACCAACACAGGAGGAGTGTCTCTTCAGACGTAGCTATTTCGATTTCATTTCAATTCCTACGAATTATAGTAATAATAAATCATGAACATGGAAAGAAGACTGGTTAGAAACATACTTGACCCAAGGACAACAGGAACAGAATACAACAGGCCACGACCTAACAAAGAAATCTATGAACACGTGGAGAACGCAGTACACGCCATGCGCAAAAGAAGATTGTCGTTTTTCGGACATTTGACCAGAATGAGTGATGACAGATTGACAAAACAGTCTTTTAATAAAATTATAAAGCTTAAAGGATAACCAGCATGGTTTACGCAGACATTAAATGACCTCAAGGATGCAAACACTGATATTAAGAACACACATATTATGAAGTTATTTAGGGACAAAATTCAGAAGTGGTCTTCAGGGATGAACAAGAAAGGAAAAGAAAGCTGCCACATAACATCGAACAGCTCCGGAAGCAGAAATCAGAACGGATGAAGCAAATGTGGGCGGAGAGGAAGAAAAAATACAGCAAGAATTGAAGTATTGATTTAACGAGCTCTGTAAAAGTGCTATTCGATTAAATAAATAACAATATTATTAATAAACTGGTTTACTATGTACTATATGGTTAGGTCAGAGGCTAATCCAAACCTTTGGAACTCCTAGGTAAAAGTAGTAAAATATAGCGCACTATGGGAGCAGATTTTGTATACATATATTTTAAATATTTAGAAATTATTTATATAATATGTAAACGAAGTTAGAATTATTTACTTTAGTTTATTTATCATTCTTGTTTATTATTATAAGGTACTCAAAGTAGTATAAGCAATAAAACTATCTAGAAACCTATCTAAAAACACTTATAACTTAATTTTAAATTCGTAGAGAATGTCTGCTGATACAACGACAATCTTAAGAATAATTTTGTAGATAATATAAAAAAAGCAACATATTTAGAAAACCATTTTTCCCCAAATTAAAAATTTTTCCGTTACTTCCTTTCGGCATCCCCAAAATCTCGCGCCCCTAGGCAATTGCCTATGGCTAAATCCGCGTCTGGGTTAGGCTCAAGCCATCAGTTCTGCTCATCCGCCTGACCAACGTCAATAAATCGTCGCTGAAGAAGTAACCTTTTTTTGGAAATTTTGTTATTTGTTTCTCCATGGCAACATATGCATTTAGCATGTTGTCACGAGGTAGTTCTTGGAAAATCCAACAATGAGCTGATGTGCTCCTTTTCCACAAAACTTAACACCGCCTATTTCCTCTAAATATAACTAAATGTAAGTTAGTTCCACTAAATATAACAATTTATTATCCCTCACGTGGTCATTCGCAGTTTGCAACTGCTCTTTTTTACAAGAAACTTTGTTTATTTATAATAGTAAAACCGCTGATGTTCACTAAGATTTTTTTAACTTTCCAGAAAAGTTTGCTTTTCGGCACGTGTTTTTTCTTAAGCGACGGAATACTTAATATCAGTAGATACGTAAATAACTATAGATACATAGAATATACATTCATGAACACATACATACTACACAAATAAAAACATATATAAGCTATTCACAATAATTGGAGAGCTATATTATTACTCTGCTCTGGGGATAATCCTGGGCCGTCTAGGGATCATACCGGTATTAACCTCAAGAAATTGAGGAAAATTCAGAAAAAACTCACTTAGGATGATGGCTAACGACCGATCACAAATGTAAGATAATATACTACATTTGTATGACGATCTTATTACGTAGAATACAAACTATATTTTTTAAAGAATATTTTGTTGCCAACCACCAGAAAAAGCAAAGTACACTGTTTTGTTCCAAACTCAAAGTAAAAACAAAATTAAGGAAATGCGATGTACACCATACGTCCTTCCTTTATCAGAATCACAAAGTACGGAGTGTATTCCAATAGGAATGTACGTATTGTTGAACAGGATCGAAGGTGATTTGATATTATCCGAAAACTAAAATCTTATAAGGGGAAAAATACATTTAAAAAAATGGAAATAGCTTCACTTGAACTGCCACTCCTCAGTTCTATTCGGAAGTCAAACATTTCTTGATGATCAATAATAAACTCGTTGCTTGCAAATTCTTCATGATAAATAGTCCTACGTATCTTTTTATTTTTTTCCTACGTATGTTGGTACCGCCACAAAAAATGTTCACCGCACTTTGAAACTCAACGTAACAATAAGGAAATCATTGTAACAATGTACCCTATCATTGTATTCAGAAATATTGCCGGTTTCGAATTAGGGACCAAGTTAACCTTCCGGTCCAAAGCCGTAGAAAAATAACGTTATTCTTCGTATATCCTTCCGCGAGTACAGCTACCTCCACCACCGCCTCCATCTTCACACATACAATATATTTTCTTAAAACTAAATCGCCGGGTCTAACAAACCTAACATCGCCGACTGCGACCGAACAATTGTTTATAATTGTTCATATTATAATTATCATACCCTAACATACTAACATAAACGGTGGCGGAGAGAAGAAAATAGTGCGGAACAATATTTCTTTATAACTACCGTAAATATGAAGAGCGAAGAATACGGCTTATATTTTCGGAACCGCAATAATATTTGTAGTATTATGACATTAATTATTTTTTCGAACCCTTGTTGGACCAACTCCTTAACTTTGACCCGAATTAGTTGGATTCATTCTGGAACATATTTATTTACGTCAAATGGTGCGGTTCTGACAATGAGGCCAGTTTTTCCACCTTCGAGATTTTACTGCACTAATATCTACAATTTATTTTGAATAATAAATGGATAACAGTAGGTATTTATTAAATAATTTCTTTTGTAAATATTAAATCCACCATTGCCCACGGGCCCTTGATCGGAATTGATGGGACGGTCCCTTGCTTGTCTCCGGAGAGTAACTTAGTTTATTGCCCTCCACGTCGTCATACGCAGTTTGCAACTGCTTTTTTGACAATAAAGTTTATTTATTCAACTAAAAAAACACGAATTGGAAAGGAGAATGTCCGGAAGCACTTTTCAAAAATCGCACAATATCATTTAATCTTTGAGCTGTTTCCGAAGAAAACAATACTAATATTTTTCTGGCTCAAAAATAACCTTGGAGAATTATGGTTACCATTAACATCACCATTTCTATGATTGTCCAGCAACCGATGTCAGCCTTTCGTAAACAGAGGAATATTAAACAAAATATGACGCAGATGAATAAGTTTTGGTATTAAAATATTGTTATGTAATTGTAATAAAACGAATTACAGACAAAATAAATGTTGACTTTGGCAATATGCCTCTGATATGAATGTGAAATTTACAATTTTCTGAATAAGTTCTTAACACCCGATATGCTTTATAATTGATTTAACATGCGTCATGGTTTAATGGAATACATTTTGTGCGAACACTTATTTGATCCATTGTACTCCTTTGGTTGAGCAGAGTCCGTCGATGAGTGAGCGTTCTTTGCGATAGCTCTGTAATCGAGTTTGTTTCGAATGGTATCGATATGGGCCATCTGTCGACCTCCATTTCGTTGCTCGCGGTTCCTCCATGTTGTCCCTACTCTCTTCCTGTGCTCGCGGTTTCTTCCGGCGCGCGGTCTGAGGGTCTGCTGACATTGTTATTCATGAAACGGAAACTGTTGTGGTGCCAATGCTTGGAAGGATAGGCAAAGACTCGGAAACCGAGACTAATCATGATGATAAAGAAACAAATTGTAGAATCAATACGAACTTTTGAAAATACAATAATATTCTTCCTGTAGCCACTATTCAATTCGGGATTAAATGGACTGCAACGTAAAAATTTGGTGTACGAGATGGAAGATACGTTACTTTATCATATACATTTTTAAATAATGGGTTTTATTTGCACTTACACTTTATATATCAGTTATATATATAAAGTGTAAGTGCAAATAAAACCCATTATTTAAAAATGTATATGATACAGTAACGTATAACTGATTGTAACCATTCAATTATTATATTCACTAAAATCTCTCTAAAAGTGTAAACAACAAAAGAACTGCAATATAGTCAGATATACGTTAACAATAAAAATGTCTACTAAGTTTCAAATAACGCGTAGCAAAAAGATATTTAAGATAAACTTGATGTTCTTATATAAATTCTGCATTAAAACGTAAAGACAGTCGTTTAAAAAAATTGAAGCTGATACTTTCTACACCGACTGTGGTACCTTCTATGGGAACTCGGTTACACCACTTGTATTGTCCGTCGACGTGAATAAATTTCATCTCTTGTCTCGCGTTATGCTTATTTATCGCGTCATTTACCCTGGTCACTTGAAATGAACTTCTGTACACATGATGCAGTCACGTACATGCAGAATAACTAGAGGAACATATCTGAAGTAACGTACCTATCTTCCTGTGTTATTCTTGTTACGAAAGACAATACTTGCAAGGAACGAGCACCAATAGAGACAAGTAGATTTTTCAACCGGTAGAGTGCGACACCGATAATAAATATATACGACCTTTTTAGTAGATTAGGGACTTATTAAAAAACCCAACGTTTCGTCTACAGATTATACTATTAGTATAGTAAATTTCAAATCTGAGACGATAAGTTTTCTAAATTATATAGTATATATTTTTGAATCTGGTGCTCCATCAGCTTTATTTTCGAATAGCAGAAATTATACATTGTTATATGTATGATGTGTTATGTAATGTTTACCAAATTTTGTCAAGGTTTTAGAACCAAATGTGTATATATATTATTGTCACCTGAAATTTAGAATCTGTTGACAAAACGTTATTACAGAAGTTACTCATATAGCGAAAACGGAAGGTTGTATATTCTTAGTGTGTATAAATAACAAAATGATAGAAGAAATTAATTTACTGATAACGTTATTTATCCTATATATGTTGATATCTACTATTGAATTATAATTATGGAGACTTGTATATTTTAGAAACTCATGAGTGAGTGAATATAAACATGAATCAGTTCCCATATCATTTGAAGGACTGCTCTTGAGCTCTATTGACTCAATGTTGAAACAGGTCAAATGTACTTTTCCTTTGATGTTCGCGTTCTGTGATACCGACGTCAACACGCACTCACTTCACAGCTTCTGCTAAGAAATGCAACCGAGGGATCGAGAGTGGGGTGTGTGTGTGTGGGGGGGGAGAGGGGATAATTTTAATTTCGAGGATACCAATTCAAAGCGATCCTTACTTGCTTCGTCCATTCTCGTGCCCTGGGGGAACGCGCATGGGTTAGAGGCTCCAAGAGTCCGTTGGTTCTCTCTCGCTCCTCGATTTTCCCACTGCTGGAGGACAAAGAACGGCTCAGGTCGCAGCCCACGCTGGAGGCGCGTGGCGCGAGGGAAGCCCCGGAGCGCGCATTATCCCGCGCGCGCGCTCTGCACTGGCACGTGACCGCATAGCGTAGCCTCTGGGGACTCCCCGGCCGCGCGCAGCGGTTCCCAAGAGCAGGAGGAGGCTGGAGGGTTGTGAAGCGAAGGGGTGTGTGTATCTTTCACGGTAAGCGATTTCGGTGAGTCTCTCAAAAGGTGATGACATCACTGCGAGGAAAGAGCGATGCGATGCTAACCGCATTATTTTGTCGAGATGTAGATCGATGGAAATTGTTTCATTATATCGTTTCCTTGATTTGTGATCCTCAACAACTCGATTAGTTTGTTTCCTCTCTTCACAGGAAAAGTTGAAGTTAATGTTTTCGTTTGGATGTAGAAGGTTTCTTGTTGAACCGATCGTAATAACTTATTTCCTAGGTTTTGTGTGTTGGAATGTGCAAAAGGGTGATGGAATTGAGGTTTCTCCCCTCTTCTTCCTAGAAAGTTTTAAAACCTAATCAAATTCGGAAGTTTCACGAGACCACTATCAAAATTTCTGTCAAATTAAAGGTTTCACCAAGATAACTGTTCTTAATATTATGAGTTCCACGAACCCCCATTCCTGAAATCAGCATTACGATCCCTTCAATATACTAAAAGAATTCTGACAAACCAGATTTAGGAATCTCTCAAATGAAAAGTGCATGTGTATTTTTTCATAATCTGTACATCTTGATCTCTCAAATTGATATTGGAGATACAACACATATTTTATAAACTTTACCTTTAAATAAAATCCATCAAATAAACTATTAACAATCTGGTATTATTAAACAACAACAATCATTCATTAAAGTTATGAATATGATATTTTTAAATTTACTAAGTTAGTATTATTAATGACGATAACAATTATGACTAATAACAATTTCAATTAATAATAATTATTAATCTGGTAACACTTTTACAAAGTATGCCATTTATCAATTTGAATTTTATCTGTAGAAATCAATCAATTGTAGTATCAATTTTTTTGTAGAAATTTAATGTTGTTGTCTCCCTATCAGCTTGTTCGGATTCCAATGATACGCCAAAGAAGTGGTCGGCTGGTGATTGCCGAGTGAATCGTTTTGGACCTGCTCGAAATCACTCAGTGACAGATCTAGGGCTACCGGGGATATGGCTCCCCCGACAGAACATATAAAATTGAAATAGTTGAAGGGTATGTTTTGTAAAAGTGTTACACTAAATTTACGTGTTATAGGCAAACGTAATACAAATTTCTGTTTATTACATGTACTGTTTGAAATGATTCGCAACACTAGGTGTGTTTGACTTGCGACACTATACTAGTCTGCGTGTTCCATGCAGACTAAAATCTGCTATACTTGAATAAGCGATAATGCGCAACCGCCTTGTCGACAGCACAACTCACGGCTGGACTTCAACGTCATTAACACGCTGTGAGGAGGCAGTGGACGACATCTTTCTTTACGGGACCGTTATCTGCTTCACAGAGGATGGGACGGTCTTGAGACGTTCCAAATTTGTTTTTTTAGATGCTTCATGCCATCTATAGACGACAAGCGGATTTCTATTCATTTACGGTATGACGCTTTTCCTTCCATACGTTGTGTAGTATTTTTTTGTGGGGCTTGTGTAGTCTACTATGTTGTAAGCTGTTTATATTACTAGTGAAGTCTTTATTGAATTGTACTCGGATTAAGAAGTAGACCTCGGATCAAGACAGATATTTTAATGAATACATCCTAAACAAAACTCTCGATTGGGGTTTTATGTTATACCTTTCATACATTGCTTATTTGTTCATTATGTCTGGATTACAAATATATTTTCATGAATTGATTTGTATTGTATCATTATAAAATTCTGACTTGGTCACGAAATCCTTATATTTTAATACGTATTTGCTATTTTGAACAATTAATAAATCTGGCTACTGTTTAATAAAATACATTAACTCATCATAT
>NNCF01126165.1:517-12907 GCA_002313205.1 Laupala kohalensis | reverse complement strand
TATATATATATATATATATATATATATATATATATATATATATATATATATATATATATATATATATATATAACGAAGAATTTCTGCCTAATAATTCTGTGTTTAATACTACGTCTTCTTCAGGGCATCATTCTCTTACAATATCATCTTACTCATCTTCATCTCTCCTTATTACCGAACATACTGCTTGATAGGGAGAGATGAAGGTGAGTAAGATAATCGTGTAAGAGAATGATGCCCCGAAGAAAATGTACTAAACGTCGTAACGCCACGTAGGCAGAAATTCTTCGTTTTATGTACACAGTTATAGGTGTTGTAGAGGGGCCTCAGAACAGCAATATTTGGTAATAAATCCATGTCCGGAAATGCGCCACTGGCTTCACTGACGGCTATAATTTGCGTAGTTAGTTGGCATTCTTACGAACGTGTTCTTGTCAGGAGTTATTCACAGTTCATTTCATAAAATTACGATTTCGATTCCAAAAATCAATGCTAGAAGTAAAAGTAAAGCTGGAAAATGAATGAAATATCTCTGGAAGATGTTTATAATAATAATAATAATAAATTTATTGTCAAAAACAGTACACATTATTTTACACTTCTCCTTGCCTGAGAGATCAGTAAAGCAAAATGGTAACGTTTACTCAACGTCCTCCCCGATGGCATTAATTCAAGATATTATGTAACTATCTGGTTGGAGTAAAATTCTTGCAAGAGATAATATCAGTGAAATTTTTTGAACATAAGTTTAATTATTTTTTTATCGAAGGTTTTTCGTTTGTATTCAGCCTTCATCGTGTTTGAAAATTTCAGCATTTGTTTATGGGACGTTGTCAAAACCTCGAATAACGAAGGTTTGAAGACGGATGTATAATACAAATGCCTTGTCGAAGTGTTCTAACTCGATCGATATTGTACACAGATACTTTAATAAAAATTTTCCAAAAGATGTTTACCCTAATTTCGGGTAGCTCTTTCATATCTGCTCCCTTCAACCAAGATGATTCACGCTTCATCGCGATACTTGTCGCAAGAACTCGAGTTGGCAACACTCTTCGGACAAAGCGATATCCCGAGGCCGCGAGTCGCGTGGCCCAGATTATGACCCCCTGCACCGACTGAGACCCCCTGCCACTCCAGCCCCCTCCCCCCTCACATACACCAAGAGAGGGGGGCAGATGACGGGACAAAGCGATATGCTGCCGACCATGGTTTTATCCCTCTCGGTGCCTTCGCGTTCAGATTCGCACGACAGACGCCTTGTCAGTGCACGTGCACTCGGGAAGTAGAGAAGCATAGATGAGAGTTACGCCGTGATAGACGTACTTTTGGGAGAGATGAACCACTTTTGGTTTCAGCCGGATCGACGACTGAAATGTATGCCTCGTATTGTGTTATCAGTAATGAGACGTGACGTATTACCGGTACCAACTATTTAATTGTATTGAAATATTACATTCGAATAGTAATTCTTACAAATAAAGACGCAAAGAATTTGACTTCATCAGGTCGTTTCAAGTTGTTTATTAAGAAGGGAGGAAACGATGTCATACCGAATTAGAGGGATGATGTTCTTGAAATATATTAAATCTGGGCTTCCAAATATTGTTACCCTCGGAAATGGGTCTTAAGGCATTAGTATCAGACTGTGTTCACTAACAAGAGACGAAGATGAGGAAGTATGAGGCGTAAATGAGGAAGGATAAGTGCAGATTTCAAATAGCTTGCGGATGCACTGGTCGGATTAATTTACTTTCTTTCATTGCTTTTGTGCGTAATGAAGTTAACCTGTGCGAGTGTAATGAAACAATATTAACCGGGAAAGAATACTAAACGGTTTTTTTAGAGGAAAGGCAAAGTATAATGGGATAGTACAACTCTCCAAAGAAATATCGACATGGACGTGCGAAATACCGTGACATATGAGTAAGTTCACTTATAGTGGAGCGTATTTGGTATGTTTAGAGACATGATATTGTGTATATTGTGTCAATGAAATACAATAGTACTGTCCAACTATTTGCTTTGTTTGCTTAATATTTGCTACTTTGAAATAATCAATTTACTGGATATATAGTGTTATATCAATTTTATCGCCTCACCGTTACCATTTCTCATGAAATATATCCTGCGAAATTGAGAAGAAAAACTGTATGTCGCAGCGCTATGGTAGTAGTGTTTCCTGCTTTGACCTTAATTCAACTGCTGTTTTGTTCTGTATGAGGATATGAACTTGCGCAGTGTTATATGTAACATGGCTGATGCAAAAAGTATATATTTCCCTTTTGGGATAAGCTGCTGTGTAATCTTCATCGAACTCTCTTCAGCCATTAGTATAACATTTATGTACATGGAAATGTTGTTTACGACATAATCCTAATAGAAAAGTAATCCCATCGTTTTTAAGTGATATATTTATCTTTAAATTCATAATTATTAATTTTTACTTATAATCTATTTTTCTCGGAAGTCCATGTGAAACAAATCAGTACATCTCACCCCAAATTTCCGTTCACTAATTCCTCCCCCCCCCCGGAATACTTGTCCCCCTCCTTCCCCTAGTCTCACACTTTAATTCTCCCCGACATTGATCCTAGCGAACAGTCTCATTACGAAATCTGCAGTGCAATCTAGCTGTCTCCTACGCACCAACTGGAGGATTTTGAGGATCAACGCCTCGGGTCATCCCCCTTTATTGTCCATGGTCCCTAATTCTTATCTCCTGCCCACGCTGCCCTTATCACCCGAACACATCCTCTATTATGAGACAATCTTTTCTAATAATCGGCTGTTGCACGAATCATTATCACTGGGAAGTAATTACTGAGGTACTGAAATTTTCTGTGACAAGATGGTACAAGTTTCAATTTTGCTTGTTATCGGAAGAATTTTTTATAATAAATTGAGAATGACTTCAACTTTTCCATTCATATGGCCGAATTTTTAGTTGATGAGACTAACATTCAGTATTTGAATCGTATAGTTCGAACAAGATAAGAAATTTCTTTGGGTATATTTCGCAACTACATCGTCTTTAGATTCGTTGATAATTGAGAAATTTGGTTGTCTCAAATTTAAGATGAAATGAAGAAAAAGTACTTGTAATGTGCTTATACTTGGAAGTAAAGATATACTTATATTATTTAAAGCGTGCGTACGAAGGTTTGAAATGTATATCCGTATACATTTATTCTCTAATTACGGGAATTGAATTTGGAACTGTTTAATTTTTATTCTCCGCTTCTTATTAGACGTGCACTTTCTTAGACAGCGCTATTCAGTTAAAACTAGCTGAGTACAGCACCCGATATTCGAGTTCTATATTTTAAATACTTTTTTGGTTTCAAGTCAAGAAATCTTCAGTCAGCTTAATTTTTCGATTGCAATATAACATATATTTGATGAAATAAAATCTTTCATTAGCTCTTGATAATATTATATGTATATTATTTATTTGTTTTTCATTTTATTTTGTTTAATCAACTCACTTCGCTCACTTTTCCAGACTCCAAACACGGGTGTTGAGACATCGACAACAGTGTAATGTTATTTGCAATTTTAAGCTCTTCATGGAGCAAACTCAGGGTGATTCCCTACATTTAACGACGATGGTGTGCCGAAAATCAATAAAATTATTATTGTGCTAAACAGAGTAAAGGTCTACACGGTGAAACAATTTTCATTATGGTATGAGAGTATCTAACACTCTAAAACGTTGTCGCAATGTGGGATATTTGTCGTTTTATGACATGGTAAAAACCATTTCCATGCGAAATCAAAACGTTCTGTGACCTGTTGCGGGGGGACATCAAGGCGACAGATCGTGCACCGCAGTGCATGAATATTTATCGCTGAACTGACTTCACTTCGCCGGCTGATTAATGACCGCTGCGTGAAAGAGCCTGAAGACCCTTTGGGGGCACTGGACCGAGGGTGCCATGCCGAGGGAGGGAGCGTCGCTGTACAAAGGGCGCTGCGTAGAGCTCTGTGGGACGACATGTGGTGCCCTATATGTGATGCCTCTGTGCACTGAGCGTGGGATCGCGGAGAGACGCTGGATCGGAGACGAATCCCCGCGCAGGTCGCACGGATGACCACTTTAAAAGTAGAAATTGTAGTGAAAGAAATTCATTAACATAGAATTAAAAAGACTCTTAAAATACCTGCAATTGAATTTTTCGTATAGAAATTACTCGTTAAATAATTTACTACAATAAAAAGTACTCTGATTTGGTCACTTGTGAATGAAACCTAAGAAGTCACGTGGATGACATGTCACCAATTTGTAAAGTAGCAATATTAATGGATATTTCTTAATACTTCTTATAAATGACTGCTTTCTGTCTGTAAATTCAATTTGTATACCAAAGTGGTTCATAAAATGCAACAATATTTAAATACTTACAGAATGGGTCGAGTCATCCAACGCGTGTCATCTAACACTCAGTGCTGCAGAATTTCAAAAACCCGCGCGGGACACAGTCTAGACAACTATTGAGGAGATGAACTATTGACTAGGTTTACACCACCAGGTTTAGGCTGGGGAATTGGGAAAGAGTAATATCGTGTTGCTGGGAAATGTAAGGTACCGAACAGACATTGGTCTGGAGTGGGTGAACTCCAATTGAAATCTTCGCCCAGTTTCGTCCAGTTGTAAATAGAAGCTTCACCTCAGCAGTGCGTCAGCGAAGCGAAGACAATACCACTAATACAGGGCTCTAATAACCTTGTTGTTGACGAGCCCTTAAAGCCCCACAAAAAAACCCACTACGTCACGGTTGTCGGGTTGGAATATTGGGATTTACGGGAAACCTTATACATAATCCAGTAAAATAGACAATTCTTTTTTCTTTATTCATTCAGAAAACAGATCGAATTACACGGTAAATTTCCTTTATTATTCAGTACTACGCAAGAAACAAGTGTTTTATCAGAGTATCAATGATAGTTCTCATAATAAACCGACCCACCGCCTTGAAACAACCTGAATGAAAATGTACTATTCAGGATCTGATCTGGAAGTAGTACCAAAATTAGTAAATATCCGAGAACTAGTACCGGGAACAGACTTAGAAACCTCCCATTTAAAAATTGCTTGCAAGAAATATTTTCGGGATCTGCAGTTGCTGCTCTTGCTCTTCCTACAAATACCTAGTACCTCGTCTCACTATCTTCCTTCGAAAAAAAATTCCGTCAAGCACTCGGGAAAATATCTGGAGGAAAAAATTGATCACATACTCAATTGTCAAACTAAGATTTCTTTTTATTTTCCTCTTTTTATTTCTTTTTCTTTTGCGTGTTCACATTGGGCGGTCAATTGGTTGATGGTCCACGTTTTGATAATTCTCACTTCCGCGGACTCTAGCTGACGTCAGTTCTGAATAGTGGTGGGTCGTCAAAATGAGATAAAGGGTGTTGAATAAAATTACCGCTTTTGTTTAATTTCGCACATCTTGGTGTATAAGTGGACTTAACGACGTTAAATGGTCGGTTCCAAAAGCGTGATCAAAAGATTGGGTGAATGAGTGAAGTGAATAAGATAATGCCAGGGGAAACAAAATAGTTTTTAAAATCACTGTCTACTTTGACTAATTCCGCATCCAGCAACTTGATATTTCAGCCGTCCCAGAAATGTCTAGTGGTGGTATGCCATCGCACCTACGGCGGTGGTTTATTGGTAGCGTCCTCCCTTCCACGATACCGTTGAGCGGGAGAGCATGGGATCAAACCCTGCTCGGCCGTAGTATGTGAAGTTTTCAGTTGGGGTTTATCTCATCTACTCCAGGCAAATGTTGGTTCGGTACCACAAATTCCTCGTCAATCCAACATCTCTCCTTCCCAATTCCCTCATCCAAGTCACGGTTATATGGAAGAACAGTCCTCACGGCCTGAACCTCGCCATGAGACAAAATAAATAAATAACTTGCTGCAACACGAGTGCAAATATTTCAATACTTTTTATGGAATTTTCGTCAATAAATTTACATTGAAGAAGCAAGGGGAATGTGAATCGTTATGTATGACACATTGTGAATTATTTCTTTTTACTGTTATGTTAATGAAACCTAGACGAAGAATGGGAAGAATTTTCTCTAACTGTCCAGTCCAGGAACGAATGTCATGGAACCTACACAGATGGGGTGGGAGGGGGTACGTGAAAGGGAAGCGATCGTGGGAGAGTAGTGGATACACCCGTAGGGGGACCACCAAGAGCCCCCTTGGGATCCTGTACACCATCGCTCGTTGGATCTTCCATTACGCTCACCACGAAACAGAAGCTCAAATGAAGTGTAATTATGACATAGTGTTTATTTAGTCTGGAAATTAAATTTGCACGTCATGAAAGGAACTGATGGGTCACGAATATAATACTCGTACCTTAAGAACTAACAAATTTAGTTTTTGCCACGCATTTACTGTGAAAGCCCCAATGTTGATTTAATTCTAAATATAATATAGGAAAGTTGATACTGTATGATGTTTTTTCCTCTCAAATAAAAACGCGATGTGCTGCGTGTTTGCACACGTGATTGCCCGCGGCGCGTGTCTGAGTCTCTGACGTCCGTCGCGTTCCCACGCTGTGTCAGTTCTTTCCTCTATTGACACGGCGTCGCAGTCGCGCGCCTCTACGCCACGCCTCTGCACGCGCGCGCGTCCTCCTATCCACTCTTTCCACCTCTGTCCCTGCCCCACACTTTCCTAACCTTTTTTTATGACTAGCTGATTTTACTGACTTCACTCCAGTCATAAGTTACACTCTTTACTACTAAAAGTGAATTGGAATGTCTGCTGCTTGGAAATCGGAAAAAGTAACAGATGAAATTACTTAAAATTTCAAAGGTCTCTTCTAAAGGGTTATTCCAACAACTAAAGCGAAGTATGGTTAATACTGATGAATTACAAGAGAAGAGAAACAATTAAAATTGACTGCTTTCAGTAGATGTGAACCATCATGTCTGTTGACTATGATGCTTACTAATGTGTCCGCCAGAGTTCTGTTACGTGAGGCGGACAATCCACTGAACGAATAATCAATGTGACCTGAAGCAAAGTATGTTGTACAGAAGGAAAATTACATAAAGGTTGTGAGTACTATTATAAACGTAGGTTTCCGCGGCCTGAGTCAGTATGAACTTGTGTGTCCGGGACAAACCGCGTCTTAGTAGATAAAACTACCAACGTTTCGGCCATCATGCTGTGACCTTTTTCAGGCCATCATGCTGTGGCCTAAGCAGAGTACGACAGCGACTTAGGTCTGTACGACTCTGACATTGCCCTGAAGAAGGCCACAGCATGATGGCCGAAACGTTGGTAGTTTTATCTACTAAGACGCGGTTTGTCCCGGACAAACAAGTTTCTTATTGTGTAGAATATTGTTTTCAAGTTAATAAATTAAATGTGAAATGAAATTCAGTGATCTTAATTATGCACGTTGTTTATTAAGCATTCTGTATAATTTAACTGAACAACATAAGAGTACTTTAAAATAATTCGTAAGTGTGTACGTACAATACTCAAAACTGCCGAGAAAAATGAGCTAAAAAGTTCCATACCTGATGACGTATGTTTTAATATACACTCTTGGGTAAATTAAAAATTCTCAGTACGAATGTTTCTTTGAATATTGATGTAATTTTTGTAGATTAGTTGTTTTATTTGTGAATTGTTTAAAAAATTAATGACCAGTATTTATTAAGTTTCGAAATTCCTGGCAAAACCGGGTTGTTCTGCTTGTAGTATATTCAGGAGAACGAATAAATTTATTAACAAATACTTTACTAAAATAATTGTGAGTCAATTTATTATAATTATTCTTATATTGCATAAACAATTTTACAAAAACCGTTTAAAATGAATGGTGCAATACTATTGAGTAGTTACAGCTTTCATTGCAAGGAATTGCTATTTATTTTTAATATAGGTAAAGTGACTGCAACCTTGTAATAACACGGCGAGCAACCTACTTGCAAAACCTGACAAACAGGCTGACAATATTTTACATACACTTCTGAAGATATTCTACATCCACTGTCCAAGAAATGATCCTAGCTGACGAGAAAATACCCTCGCGTGATTATCACTCCCACATTTACGGACACATTGCGATTCTCATGTCTCCAAATTGGAGGTGAGATCGTCTTAAGAACAATGATTGAATGTGGAAACGTGGTCTGATATCTGTTGATATGGACATTGAACAAAGCAACGAATCAGCATTCTTCCGCTCGAAGTGAAGAGTTGTGAGGGAAACAGAGAACAAAGGAGCAAGTGGCGGAACCCACCGTACAAAGAGCGAAGGACGACAGTTGGTCGCCCTGGGTGGTAACGAGCAGTGATGCCAACGGGGGAGGGGTGATGCGCAGATGGACGATCCTTGGTTTGAGTGCGGGGTAGAAGCCGTGGGAACATGTGAATACTGCCATACCATTCCATCCCATTCCAACATCTCTTTACCCTTTCTTCATGCTTTTACGCTTGGCTGGATCGTTCCACAACTTTCCCTTCTGTCACGCTGTTTAATTATCACACCTTTACTATTAAGCAAGTAATAATTGTATGTATGTATATTTGGGGAATGGCTCGATATTCATCAAATTCACACAGATGTGTCTTGGGACGAAAATGTGATCTTACATGACTCTATCATTAGGGCTCTACTAAAAGTGCCCTAATTGACACACATGACATCTGCTCCGTTGTAATAGAAAAGTCCTTGGTATTCGTAACAATTTGTTTCGACATGTGTCAACCTTGACCTTCGTTCCTACACACTAGAGCACACGTTATAATTGGATCAGTCGCCATTTGATACATTTTTATTCATCGCTATATATAACAATTGATAAAGGGTTTCTTTATTGAGTCTTGTGTACTCTATATGTTCTGAGAAATACAGGTTGTCATAAAGGGTTTCTTTATTGAGTCTTGTGTACTCTATATGTTCTGAGAAATACAGGTTGTCATCAATTACCAGGCCAAGATATTTCATTGTCCGTGTCATCTTTAATTTCCAATCCTTTAAATACACTCTACAATCCCTTCTATTTTTCATCGGCGTTCCGTAAATATATCCCTCCATTTTCTTCCTTCGAAATTGATAATTTAATTTATGACTGACAAAGTTTTTCTTCTCTTGTAACACGAACAACGCATAAGCTATTGTTATTATCTGATCCTAAAAAAACAGTTCAAATATTGTTATTTACGTACACTATATTCCATATTAGTGATCCACAATGAGACCCCTGCGGGCACCCTCGTGTCATTTGTCGCATTTACCAAACATTAGTGGAAAATAAATTAAAAAATATTCTAAAACAGTGATGTACAATATATATTCAAAATCACGTGATAAATTAAACAAACTTCCTATTTTAGAACCAGTATTGCTTAAATTGGCAACATATGAGCCCAACACACACCATATACATTTGTATTGGTATCTGTGTTATCGGATGGAGGTCCTAATCCGATATGTCATGGGTTGTTTGATCGAATTGATGGGATAGTACCTTGGTCCTGTTGGAGGATGAAGTATTTTTATGGTCCTCCAAATTGTGATATGAAGTTCTTAGAAACTTTTGGCTCAAATTATTTGTTTATTAATTGAACATCACGTAATTTAATGTGAGACAACGTTGTAATTTAATTGTATAAATAGTCTATCTCCTCCAGTGAAGTATTTTCTCTCCCCTGTCAATAAACATTATTATTAGTGAATCCATTACGCGTGTGGCTCGTAAGTGGCGAGTGCTTGCATAAGCCTTTCCTCTGCGCTGCTGGCTAATTGCGTTCCAAGACCTCACTTCCGGCGGTGCGGCGTCGAGTGGCGATTCCGGTCGCGCGTCTCTCTCTCTATTAGCGGATCGCCGCCATCGCCGCTGCTATGTCGATTCCTTTGCAATCCAATTATCGAGAGTGAGAGAGAGAGAGAGCCTAGGGCTCTGCACACACTTCGTCGTTCGGCACTTCCGGCGGCGACAGTGGTGATGATGGCGGCGGACTTGTTTCCGGTGGCGCTTGGGAGGGTGGATCGCTTGACAACAGTGGCAAGGAGATATAGAGCAACCTGTAGTGGTTTCCAAAGCGAAGATCATGGGTTGTGAAAGTCACCAAATGACATCGCACGGGGGCAGGACAGCGTAAGCCATCTTGTAAAAATATGATTGTCTTATGACACAATATACTCACTACTTTCTACTATATAACAGTATATTACTTATGTGATAACTTTCGGTCAGGGGAAATGGCGACGACCCGGGAATCGAACACGGNCTGTCTCTTATACACATCTAGATGTGTATAAGAGACAGGTTGTGGAAGGCGAACGGGTGATGTAGTGGTTAACACCCCTGCGATTATTGCAGGAGTCCCGGGTTCGATTCCCGGGTCGTCGCCATTTCCACCTGACCGAAAGTTATCTCATATCTTCTCCACGTGTAGGGTACACGGAAGAAATATACGTATATTACTTATGTACATATGGAAGGTACAGTGACTGATAGTCACTCATTCACTGATGTAAATTACAAGGCACTTCATTCCGGTTGTTGATTTAATACTTATTGCAATTTTTTCGTAATCGACTGAACTATGAATTATTGACATATACTCAAACTCCCTCGTTTGTATTATTTCAGAGAATGGAGGGGTTAATGAATACTTTCTTTCGGAATGGGAGTGTTTCAAACTATGAGAAATAATGTAAAAGTTCGAACGTACAAGTGTTAAGAGACTCGCTCATTTATATCAATGATTGACTTTGGTTCCGAAAATTTTATCCTTACCCATGTTTTAGCCTTTCAATGTTTTTATTCAAAAAGGAAATATTTCCATTCAATAAACTACGGATAACTTTTCATGACACAATGTTTGAACTCTTCACAAATCATTTTCATTGTCATTTGGACTTCATTGAAGAAAATTCCTCCGAATACGGCGGAACACTTTACTATTAGCAACTAGAGAAATATTGTGCTTATATTTTGTTTGAAACATTGGATTTTTTGGAAGTGACGACAATCATATCTTTAAACTGTAGCTCATGTATACAATTCATGGTTAAGCCTGAAAATGTTACGCAATTACGAAGCTGCATTCACCAATTTTCTATTGTAAATAGAGTACCATATAGCAAATATCTTTTTATGGGAATGATTTGCTATCACATAGTAAACGAATCTTCCATTACAGAATCATTATCTCGTAGCCCCATCCTAGCCCCGAGTTTTCTCCGTTTTTCCTCTGGGTGGCAGCGGATTTTCCATGGGTGAGAATGTCATTAATAATTTTGTTTCATTAATAGCGAATTATTACTGCTCAAACATGTTTAATTCATTTTTGAATAATAAATTGATAACAGATAAATAGATGATTGAATACGTATTTATTAAATAATTTCTTTTATAACTATTAAATCCGCCACCGCTCTTGGGTCATTGATCGGAATTGGAGGGAGAGTAACTTAGTTTATTATCCCCCACGTGTTCTTACGCAGTTTCCAACTACTGTTCTGACAATAAAGTCAGTTAGTTATTATTTGTATCTATATAATCTGTAATTGTGCGTGTATCGAAAACTGTCGGGAAGGGAATTGAGATATGAATAATAACGAAATATTTTACTGTCCGTGATTCTATACTTTGTGCTTGGTGATAAGAAGCATTGACGTACCAGACTTATTTTCATTTCAGTCATTTACACTCTTTCGACTGATTTGCGTTTTATTATTTTCTGGCATGCACATATGACTGAAATTCAGAGCGCCCTTCATTATTTGTTTTCGTGAGAATATCTCCTTTGCTACGATACATTTCTGAGCGTAACGAACGGATTTCAAGCAAATCTCTCTTTTCCTCAGGCAACCGAAGTAGTTAGTGGCATGCGACTGTACTGTCCCGAACCCCTGCACCTCAGCATTAAAATTCTCACATTTATAAAGAATAAATAGTTGTAAAATAGGTATGAAATAATTTAAATAGGTCGTAATATACCTTACTTTTGCCAACGCACTACACCAGTCGGTTGAAGTGGTTGTTTCTCTAACGCAGTCTTCTCTAATTATAAGAGCTTTGAAGCATATACACTAGTAAGATGGAGAACTGCTGCTATGACAATAGTTTCGTGTATAATTTTGGAAACAGTGTTGATAATTCTAGCGAGTCTGAATTCGTCTGTAGATATTTTTCTGATTCCATTGATGGATAGAGACCTTTGTGCACTATTTTGCACCAGAAAACTATACAAACTACCTCCTGCACCAGTGCTTCTACACTGTAAAAGAATTTATTGATTTTAATAAAAGTTAAATTCGTCTTGTACTTTATCACGCCATTGCTGTAGCACTTTTTAAATAACTTATAACAATTTCAAAAACTATTTTCTTGCATG
>NNCF01126164.1:275235-290723 GCA_002313205.1 Laupala kohalensis | reverse complement strand
CACTTAAAATAATTATGGGAATTATCATGATTATTGATATTGAATTTTGTTTCTCCTCAGGGCGACTCTGGTGGCCCTCTCTTTATTGCAGAGAGCGACGGCCAAAATACAGTAATCGGTCTGGCGTCGTTCGGCTCCAATGGTTGCTTGGCTACCTATCCCGCTGTCTTCACTCGCCTCACTTTCTACCTGAGCTGGATCTCCAGCAATACTGGCATCGCCATTCGTCCTTGAGACAGTAATATAAATAGCTTATGTACAGCAATGTAAATAAAATGGAAATAAATTTAATCTTCTAAACTAGAAATCTGAGAGTGAACTTTAATGCCATCTACTGATCATTCATTGTTTCTCTATGGAAACAATGAATTTGTCTGCGTTCCATAGTTAAAATCCATGCCTTTTTAGGCACTTAAGAACCTGGAAAGTAACCATAAAAATACTGTTAAAAGCATTTCTCAATATCAAATATTAAGGATTCTTAAATTCATATACCATGTGCGAATTGCAGTCGAAACAAGTTAAGGATTCCCACAGGGGTCACTATATAGTTATATTATTCTTTCTAAATAATTGATTCAAAAGTTGTGCTGTTTACCAATAACTGCTGTGATAACTTCAAACTTAGAATTAAAACGGGAAACTAACAAAATTATTTACTGCATTTAGAGATAAGTCCCAAAATTGGAAACTTCATCTTTTTCCTTTGAAATAACGAATAAAAAAGGCACATCTTACTAACGAAGAATCCACCGAAGTTGAGCATACAACCTAGTCCAATAGTTGTGCTATATAAATAGTGAAGAGCGATTTAAGTATATTGCGATGATCATACAACAAACCCCAATATGGGAGGATCACGTCACTCATATAACTACCAAAACATGAAAAATTACTGCATTCAAATATTTAATTCAGGTGAACGTCTCACATGACGTAAACTCTTTGAAATATATTTTCTCCTAACTGGGGTTATAAAATAAACCGAATGTTGCTCATTATTCCTCTCATCATTTCGTTTTATACTGTTATCATCCTCCTGACTTGGAGGATGGTTTGAGTATAGACGGTTGTTGTCCTGAATTACGTTTTAAAAATCACAACTCTTTCATGCGACAAGTGGTTTTATCGATGCTTGATTATCTTGCTCTCTTTACGGTTCTTAATTCCATATTCAGAATTAGGTACAATTATTAACTAACCGAACTTTATAAATACCCAGACAAAGTTTATAGAATGAAAATAAGAATTCTTCAGTCGCAAGGTCATATAAGGAGGGTGAATTATTAGATAAGAAAGAATGTTTAGAAAGTTTCCCAATGAACCCCAACTGGGTGAAGAAAAAAAGTGCACTCACGAATGAGATTCTTAGACATGCAAATTTAAATCCCCAAAACTCCACCGGGTGGGGAGGGGGTTGGCGATGGTTGAACCCTCCATAAATATGGTTAGGTTACGATATCGAAATATTAGAATAAAATGTGTTGTGCACGTCTATTTACATCAAATGAATTGCTTTTTGACATTACTCAAACAATTTATACGTAAAAACCTCATAGCGAGTGGGGGGATAGTTCTAATAGTGGGGGTACCCTTATGCAGTATAGTTATGTCAATCCGAGAATTTTCAGAAAATTTGAGAAAGTAGAAATGGTAGAAACCCCTGGAATGACTCAGTTGGGTACAGAGGATAAAATGTAAAAGGAAAAAGAAAAAAGGTAACATTCCGTCCTTCAAATGAGATTGGGTAATTGGGGCTGATTTCGAAGATTTGTGATTTTTATCTTCTCGAGAGAATTCGAAACTATACTCACGAGATTAACCCTTCCTGACATTTAAAAGTGTGATAGTTGCGCTCGGTTATCGAGAAATTTTGACCACTTGACATACCAATGGTCGTCATGCGCGGAGGGGGTGGCAATGAAACCTCTAGTAAAGACTTTACAAGTATATGTCTCAAAGTGATATTTTGCGTTTAGATATTTTGTGATATCTAAACGCAAATTACCACCTCGATACACACGAAAACGTATAATTAAAGTTGAGATGATTAAGTGCGCTGCTAATTTTTCCCCGCAGTGTAGTACAATAAAATAAATTAATTATAAACAAGAATTATGGATAAAAATATGTTTAGTCTCGACGTGGGTTTTCATTTTCTATCAGCAAATGGCAATTTCGCTAACTTTAACAAGTTAATGTTATTTGGTCTTATTTCCCATCTTATTATGTATAAGAATATCCATTTAAAAATAATAAATGCAACTTTATCATGGAATGAAAATAAAAACAGTTTTTATTGGTAAATAATGTTAAATTTATGGTCAAAAAAGGATTACNCAAGGGATCATTCCATCAATTCCAATCAAGGACTCTAAGGCAGAGGCAGATTGAAAATTTTAGCACACTCCTTAGATAAGAATAAGCAAAGTAAGCTGCGAGTTATAATGCCAAGAGAATAACAAAAAAAATTGTACTTAACAAAATACAAATAAAGAAGTGATATTTCGGGCAAACTAATTAACTATCCAACCAACTATCTGAAAACGAGGCGATGATCGCTGTCTTTTGATTACGATGATGGCTGTCAACATCTGCATCTCTCTTGATCCTGAATTTTGTGTAGAAATTTACCAAGAATTGCTTCTCGCAAGCTGAAATATTTGATTCTGCGCCCTACAGTCTGGGTAAACCTAATTTATTTGTGGTGTTGTATGTGCTTCGCATCGTAAACTCCATAAAAATCACTGCAAAGAGAGCCGACATCGGTGGTCTTGTGGTGGCGTCTTCGCCTCCTCGATCCCGCTGAGCGGTGGTGCGTGGGTTCAAACCCTGCTCAGCGGAACTAGATGAGGTTTTCAGCTGGGGTTTCCCTTACCTACCCCAGAAAAATGTCGGTTTGGTACTATAAGTTTCCCGGCAACCCAACATATCTCCTTCCCAATTCCCTTAAGAAGTCCAACGATTGGATGGAATGACCTAAAGAGCTTAAATAATTAAATAAATAAATAAGAATACGAAATAGTTCTCATAACCCTTCCCGTCCCTGCATTATTCACGCAAACTATAGCATCTTTGTCTCCCATGACAAGAAAGATGTTCCTTTTGCTAACTTACGCAATTATTTCTTTTAATCTAGCGCAAAAATCTGGTTTGTTAGCGATTTGGATTCTTCTTTCATGTAAGGCATTGTATCACCAACGTATTCGCCACATTTGCTCCAAAATTCTTTCGTGATCATTGTTCTCTCTCATTACGACACTTACAAGCAGGGCACGGATTTTGATAGCAAGTCATCTTCTTTTTCTTATGTAGTATGTATTGCTCTTAAGCATTAAAATCCTGAACACGAATCTCTGGTTATAAAAATATTAATTTTAAAGGCCATTTTTTTCGTCATTTTTTCTGCTTTTGAAGTTAAAGTTCATTTTTTCAATTTTCACGTCATTTTTTTATCCCTCTTCTGGCCCTTCTCTTTCTTTTCTTAAGAAATTAGATGAACTACAATTATTAAAATATTTAACATCTATTTTTAATCTAACGTAATAAATGGATATTTGATCAGTGGATTGACAATGCACGTGTTGAAAGTCGATTTATTACCTATACCATACATTTTGTTGTCGCAGCAAGCAATTTCCTATTTCCAATGTGGCAGCAAAAAAAAGAAAGAAAAAAAAGTGAAAGTTGAAAGGAAAGTGTTTAATGCGTTATTTTCATTGTCACAGATTTAGTTATGTACAGATTTTTTGAGAGGAAAGTTTGGTATTTCGTTCAGTGTTCCTAGGTTCATTGAGCCATGCCTAAAATAAAGCCATCTAAATCTTGTCATGTAAGACAAATTGTATCTGAATTTGGATGTTTTCTCTATGGAAGTTTTATTTTGTAAGAACCGATTCAGAACCTTCACATTTCGTGGATCGGAATCTTAATTTTTAAATATCTCAATGCATGAGACTGAACCGAAACTAACTTATTTTTTTATTTTAAAAATGTCATAATAAAATGTATCGAGTACAATGAATGAATAAAATGTATAGAGTATAGAGTACTCATGACTATATAATTGAATTATTATTATTATACATTTTATTTGTCTATGATATGTTGACATATTTTTGTAGCATGGATAAACACATATGTTTATGATGCTTAAGTATTCGATAGAATGATTTATCAAATAAATGTACTTTTCGCATAGTTTGTTATGGGAAAAAATATTTCTTTAGACATATTCAATAAGATATTCTAATAAAACATATTCAAAGCTCTGATAATTTATTCTCAAGAAAATAAAAATTATAATGCCATGCATCGATACAAGATGTAGATAAATTATTAAAACTATGCCTTAATGTGTTTTATGTTGAGTTGTTTTTGTGATAGAATTGGTGCACACGTGTTTAAAAAGCTTAATTCGAATCAAAATATGATCGTGAACAGAGAAAACAAGAAAATGAATACTTTATATTATTGATAGCGTTCAAATTGATCAATCTTTTAGCGTTTGATCCTTCAAATTCTCATATCCGACCAATTGATCGATCCCCCTTTCGACACAGTTCTTCATTGCTAAGGTGGTTCTTAAAAATTACGAGGGAGCCCAAAAATTCCAGAGCAGTTAGGGTGGCTTAAATATACTTTTTAAATTGGACGGAGCACCTCTCCATTTTGTTTTGTCTAAATGATACTTCCATAAAAAATCAGATTTTAAAATTATATTTTAAGTGTTGCCTTGAAGCTTTGAAATTCAAAACTCAAAAGTTTGGTAGCGACCCCAAAAATATATTTTTTAAATATGAATTTTCTATGAAGTCATATTTTACGAAGTAAAACAAAATAACAGGGCGTTCCGTCCAATTTCTTTTTACAAAACACCGCCCAAATAGATGGGTAAAATATTAGAAAAATTTCAAGAAAGTGGTTACGGCGGTTAGTGTAGCTTTAAAAAATTTGGTTGTCAAATTTCGTACGGAACTCCTTCATATTTTATTTTGAATTTAAGAAGAAAACTTCCTAACAAAATCAGATTTAAAAAAATTATTTTAGGGATCACTACCGAGGTGAAAAATCTTGAAACTTTGATATTTTAACGTAATCCCTAAAATATATATTTAAAATCGGAAATTTTGATGGAAGTCTTTTTGGTGACATTAAATGAAATGGGGCGGGGTGTCGCCACCCAAATTTCAACTGCTGAATTTTTAAGAACCGCCCAATTCTTCTCTCGCTTTATTACACCAATGTCCGTCCGCAATCTGGTATTTTGAATGCGAATTGGTCGTTGTGTTAATACACAACCCTTGCAGAAAACAACGAACAGAAAGAAACAAACAAACCAACAAAGAAAGAAAGAAAGAAAGAAAGAGATAAAGAAAGAAAGAAAGAAAGAAAGAGATAAAGAAAGAAAGAAAGAAAGAGAGAGAGAAAGAAAGAAAGAAAGAAAGAAAGAAAGAAAGAAAGAAAGAAAGAAAGAAAGAAAGAAAGAAAGAAAGAAAGAAAGAAAGAAAGAAAGAAAGAAAGAAAGAAAGAAAGAAAGAAAGAAAGAAAGAAAGAAAGAAAGAAAGAAAGAAAGAAAGAAAGAAAGAAAGAAAGAAAGAAAGAAAGAAAGAAAGAAAGAAAGAAAGAAAGAAAGAAAGAAAGAAAGAAAGAAAGAAAGAAAGAAAGAGAGAGAGAGAGAAAGAAAGAAAGAAAGAAAGAAAGAAAGAAAGAAAGAAAGAAAGAAAGAAAGAAAGAAAGAAAGAGAGAATGAAAGAAAGAGGCCATTCATTAACGGAATTTTTAAGGAAAAGAAAAATAGTTGAACTAGAATTTACACATTCCTCAGAGTTATGGAGTCGAATGAATAACACGTAGTCTGGGTGAAACCACTATCTCTACAGAGAATTTCTATTTGACAAATGTTCAAATACTAACGAATACAATAACCTTTACGTGAAAGAATTTAAATTGTGTGATAAAAGGCCAGAAATTTCAAACAACATGAATCAAAATCAGTTCACAGTTACTATCTTTTATCTGAGAAAAAATTTAAGTTTACAGAAGGTTGAATCACCAGGAGAGAGTGAATCACAAGAGTGAGTATTGAAACAAAGCATATGATTCAGTAGCTGGTTCGAATTTTTAAATTTTGATAAATAACATTCTGTAAGACTTGAGGTCAACCGTTGTAACACGAATTCACGATCGTGGTAGAAAACTGAACGAAGTAATTACGTGCATTATAAGCGATTATATTAATGTTTCGGTCGCTAATTAAGCCTATACAAGACCGACATCAGAAAAACAATAAATTATAAGCAATATAGATTTAGGATAGGATATTTCTGTGAAAACCAAATTCTATCATTATGTGAGGACCTATCCGTTAGTTGAGATACTTTAAGGAGGATAGATCCTTAAGTATCCCTTCTCGTCCCTCAAAAATCTCTTTTATTAAAAACTATAATGACGCTAAAAATTTAATAAAGAAAAACTTTGATAGAAAGATAGTATACGTTGGATCAGAGAATGAATTGCTAACGGGACCCATTGGGTGCTAGTAAGGTCAGCGTTATTGTTGAAAAAATCAGTTATTTCGGGGGTATCCCAAGGGAGTGTGCGAGGGTCAGTGATGGAACTCCAAATTTCCTGAAACCAATTCTATAAACGAACATCTGGTTTCTCTCTCTCAGAATAAAAACTAATCATTTGTACGGCAGTGGTTGTTAACAATTTTATTGACCCTCTTCCATACTTAACACACATTTGAGTCCACGAATCACGAGAGTACGCAGAAAAAAATCGAGGATAAGGTGCAGGAACTTACTTATTAATAATTAATATAAAAAATAAATATCAAATAAATTTCATATAAATGGTATCAGATGTAGAGATGGATAACAACACTATGCAATGCTGCACAAGTGCGCCAACTCAATAGCTGGGCATACAAGAAAAGATATTGGGGGCAAACTTGGAGTTTCTGTTCGATATCCGCATGGGAAATAGATGAACGCTGATTGGCTGAACGAGATCGGTTAGGATCAGAAATCCGACATACGTTATCGACGGTTGTCCCCAAGTAAACCTATTCCTGAAAAAGTTATCTGTAACCACATGTTTGTTCTAATACAACCCATGGACCCACTTAACGTCCTACGATAGCTCGAAATATTTTGAGTTTCTTTAGGAACCATTTAATGTGTAGTTTAAAAAAATATAATGATGGTATAAAATCATCCCTTGATATATACAGAATTGCTGTAATTTAACAACCTAAAACCCATGTATTTTTTTAAAATATCCCATAAGAAGAAAGTTCTCGAAATTAATAAATCTACCTTGTCTAAAGTTCATCTTTAAATATACCCGTGTCAGAATATTATAGTACGGATTGTTCTGAAGAATACATAATAATAATAAAATACAACAAGGTACATACTCAGAATCTTTTTAAAAACTTGTTATACTATGTAACCTGCAAACTAAAAATTTAGATATTTCCATTGGTTTACTGATATTTTAGTTGAAACATTAATGGGAATACGAATAAAGAAACTTATATCTTTTTATTTTATAATAATTACTATTGTCGCATTTTTAACAATACTTCTACTTGACCAGGAGACAAATGCAGTATGTAAACAGAATCGTTTCTGTTCATATTGTTGAAAGGTACGCGTTTGTACAGGAAATTGAGAGGAAAAAATCGAAGTTAGTGTCAATATCCTACTCAACACGTCATTCAACTTCCTGTGCTTCGATCAGGCAAAGGAAAACCGTGTTTAATTAAAACGGAAATACGTAAATAAGTAAATGAGTTCCACAATAATTACCAGGATTCGGATTTTGTGTTCTTCACATGTCTTTCCTGACTTTCTACGACTTTGAGGAATCGATTTCAAGATTTTTTAAATCTCGTTGGAACATTTAAATTCAATATAATAGTGCACATAAATGCATATTTTCGATGATTTGTATTATTTACTCTGTAATTTTTACGTTAAATTACTGCAATTACTGGCGAATCTAGACCATAATCAAGGGAGGGGGTATTTCTATTTAAAAATAATCGGGGAGTATTTCTATTTGAAAATTATTGTATTACAACAAATTGTATAATTATTATCTTTAAATAAAATGCATCAAATAAATAATTAACAATTAACATGCCGGTACTGTTAATAACAATTATTTATTAATGTTATTAATCTGGTATTATTAATAAAAATAACAATTACATTATTAATAACAATAACAATTATTACTAATAATAGTTATGAATCTGGAGACAAAGAATGCCATTTATCAACTTCAATTTTGTCTGTTAAGAATTCAGGTCAATGGTAGGAGGGGGGCTACGAACCCCATAGCCCCAGAGATCCGCCACTGACTGCAATCATTCAAAATTTACAGGTTTGTTTTTGAAATACGGCTTTTAGAGTATGAACGAGCTCAGTGGTATTATACAAAATTACTTTTGCAATTTCTTAGTAAAATGTAAATACATACCAAACTACTTCTTTAAAGAGCATTTTTCAAAGTTTTTAGAGCATATATCGATCCGAGCTTTGATAATTACTTATGATGTGGATTTCAAACAGAGGTGACAAAGACACTCGAACACAACAGTGTTTTGTTTGTAGTAATATCATTGTTAACAGTTGTCTGGTACGTCTACTATAAACCTATTTAGAAACTACACAACGCACCTACAGAAAAGAAAATTAGTTTCGTGATTTTTTGCACGGAATAGATTGTTAATATACGGTTCTCAAATACTTTGCTTGGAATAAAATCATATACATCTCCATTGTTCGCATTTACTGATAAGTCAGATTCGCATAACGCAGATCTATGGAGAAAGGGTGCAGTTAGCTCTTCCACCCGAACACAAATAACTTTACAACAATTTATAACATAAAAAGAGAGAGAACCATTTTTATAGTTGTATAATAAGGAAAAATAATGAAGACTGTCAATATATGAGTGAATGGCAGAGAATACTTTTAAAAAGATTTATGGAAGTTTATCCTTGTAGAGCAGCAAATTTAACAAGAAAATATCTCTATCGTCTGCAAAATATTGTATAATAATAATAATGTTTTATTGAACGACCTAGATCATAACAATGATGTATGGTGAGTCATAGTACTAACAACAATAACAATAAACTTTATATATAAAAATAAATCAAAATAATAATTTTGATACATTTAACCATATCCATTTAACTTAGGCTAAGTAGAAATTAATATAAAATACAATTATTTTCTACTATTACAGAATATTAATATTTATTTAGGCTAGGGTTATTAGATATCTATGGTAGAAATTCTATTATTTTACTTTTATTTTATTAATTTATGTCCAGATCTATATTTATGTTAAAACAGTGTAGTTTAATGTTGTTAGATCTTTTCCTGCACCAAGGGTCACCTTCTGCACCTATTCATCTAACATCGGATTCGGGAAAAAGCTTGATTTACAATTTCCTGGCGACAACCACAAGAAAGTTTGAAATAACGACATGAATTCACGATATTTTCTATAATTAGGGTTGCTATCAACAAAATCACAAGACCTGGGCAAGGAGACTGAAAACCCCGGTTTTGAAGCTAAAACTCCGGACATTATTTATACGTGAAAATAATCTTTACGTGCACTGTAATAAAATAAGTTCAATGATGTTATAACGTGACATATTTATTAATTGATTAATATCGAATAATAAGCAGGGAGATGCTTACAAAGAAACATTTATTTTTAAGCAAAATCTAATAGTTTCTTTTCTCTAAGAGGATAAAAATCAAATGATAACTATTGCACCATTGCAAAACACAAAACACAAGCATTCGGTGAATTATGGGTGACACGCTCGAATTTCGAACAATTTAGAGAAAAAGCTTACGCGGTACGATTTTTTTTTTTTCGAAAAACCGGACGGGGAAGAAAATCCCGCCCGGACGTCCTTCAAACTAGGACAAATCCTGAGAAACCCCAGCGGATGGTAACCCTATCCATAATTCATAAGCATGGGAAAGACATGAACTCTTTGATCAGAAACAGAACATAGATGGCAGATCATTATGGAGAAGAACGCTACCATTCCCAGAAACGTGGTGAAAAATCAGCTGGTTTAACAACTCCCTTCCTTGACCATTCCCAGCGAATCCTATGCATGTAACCTTCAGTTCTCCCTGTGGTAATATAAAGATAAGTATAACTATAATAACGAAGACTCTACCTTGGGTTTTGGCGAACCTTAAAGCCTCATTAAAAAATATAACTATAATTTATTTTTCCTTCCTTGCTCTCAGCCATTCTTACATTCTAATGTTGATTACGCAAGAACTGTAACACAGATGTTGAAAACAAATTAACGAGACTGAAATTAATTAGTTTATTGTGATTTAACCAAATCTCATATTTTATGGATCTGCTCGATCGATTTAAGAATATTATTTGAAACAATTTTGCTCGAAGGATTTATTTCTAATGCGGAAAACACAAAAATTAGGTCACTATTTGTGATTGAGAAATAAACTACCATAATCTATCGTCACTTATCATAACCTTGACAGCTTATATTTAGTCTGAGTCATATCCGTAGACTAATATTAATATACTGAAGAACTAATATCTTAGTCATTTTAGTCTGTGGTCTGTCGTAGCTTTCAAAGAACTTGTAATTGAAAGGCAAGTACAACTGCAAAAGAAACAAGGCAACAAAATTGAGGGTTTTTATTCCCTGTATTTTTCGAGTGGCCGCTCCTTGTTCCTATTCAGGAATTTGCGTTACAATTTGACATATTCGTATCAAACTTATTAAGAGGATTGCGAGTATAACTCGAAGTAAGTTCAGAAATGTCCCAAATATACACGAGATATTTTATACAAATACCAAATTGTAATGGAGTTCTGGTGAAGATTCCCTGAGAGACACAATCTCGTGAGCACGTGACTTGAGGTATGCCAATCAAAGCTGATGAAATTTCTCGTTATAATTGTGGGATGTGGTCATGTGAAATTAAAGCAAAATGAGTTTTTAATAAATACAAAATGTCATATATATTTCTACCTTGTGGTCTATTGATTTATTCATTAAAGAATAAACAAATAATGGAATTTATAACAAAAAGAAACCTCTTTTCGTTATCGCTTGGTTGGCAATGGAGTCCAGCGAGAGGGGAGGTTCTGGGCAGAAAGGACTCCGGCTTGCAGTAACTAGAAGAGACAGCGCCATTGACGAGATAGCACGCAGGCCAAGACATGGAGATCCCACCTCCTGACGAAGTCATTTACGCATGCCCTTGTGGGTTTGATGAGCCTCATGCGGTGAGTAAATAAAATGTCATGTATATCTCGGTTCAAGTTATGATGATTTGTACAAATCTGCTCTTTTTAGCGACCACAGTTGTGATGTAATTTGAACCACTCCCCTACTCTATCGTTTAGTAGTCCCGTTTGCGAGAAGTGTTTTTAATAAGAATTATGTGAGAACCTTATAATTACATTGGAAACCTCAGGATTATCACTATCCGAAAAAAACTTTGAAATGAGATAAATACAAATTAACGGTTGTGAATCTCTTGAGAAAGTATTTACTGTAGCAGAAATAACTGAAGTGCAACCTATGCTAACCTACTGCCCATAAATGTAAAAAAGATAATTTAATATAAGGGTAATAATAATTTTTGCGTTTAAACTAGAAAACATTCAATTTTTGTAACGCCAACGATTTGTAGGGCTAACAGATCGCGCAGCACCGGCCGACGACGTCATGTAGGAATGTCAATTCTTTATTAACGTGTATCCTTAATATATATTGTGAATAAGGAGGGATACATGAATAATTTTAGAATTCTGTAATATTATGGGTTATACCTGAAGCATATACCAATTATAAGGAAATGTTGAAACAAAAATTGAATGTTCCCAGGTCTAAACGGAAAAAAAATTCACAATTATGTTATACAATATGGAGAGCGAAAACGCGATGAACGACCAAAAAGGTAATTCGTTGCAATACATGTTTCAGATTCCTGAGCTGATGCGAGACCCAGTAGTGATGGCTGTTAAACTGGGAGACATCAAATCATTGAGAGAGCTGATGAAAAAGAGGCCTATTGAGAGCCTTCAACAGGAAGTGTGCCTGTGTGCTAATGGAAGCACTACACTGCTTCACATTGCACCCACAGCCTCTATGGTGCTGGAACTTCTTTCCATGGGAGTAAGTGCCAATGTTATCGACACGGCAGGTCGCAGTCCCCTACATCGCGCCCTGGAGTGCAATCGCTCCATTGAATTGATAGAAGAACTCCTCAGACAAGGAGTGGACGTCAACATGTTAGATATGAGGAATAACTCAGCTTTGAATTATGAAATGCACAAACTCCTTCCTGATCTCGATATCATTAAGCTCCTTTTGGATTACGGGGCGAAGTGTGACCTCCCTGAAGGAGAGCGAAGTACACCCTTGCATTGTGGCTTGATGAAATTAGCATTTTCGAATCGCTATATTAAAATGTTCATGCTTTACAATTTCGATGAGCGTAAATCGGTTAGAAGCACCCCGCCGTCGACCAGTAGGTTTATTTATCCTGGAATATTTGAATACTTGGCATCGTGCCAACGAGAAATCATATCAATGAAGGCTCACAAAGTTAAGGGAAAGTATTCTCTCCACGATGTATTGGTCTCCGAAAATATTATTTCAATCGGCCAGGAAGAAGGGGAAAAGATTTTGGGGATTCTTGAAGGAATACTAAACTATCCTGTGTATAAAGATATGATATATGAGAGAGTCAACAAAGGCATAGAGAGAGGAAAGTTGCTGTTAAGTTTGAGTAATACCCAAGTATTTACTTGTTCAACTGATTCAAATCGCGAGGAAAGGATTGTAAAACTGGATCAAGATTCTGTTTACACTATTGCTAGGTACTTGAGTAATAAAGATTTACTTTCGTTTACCAGAGCCTTTAACTATCCTGCATGAACCAAGGAAATAGAAAAACACCTATAAAATTTCTTGAGGTTCTTGTCCAGATTTGTTTTTCTAAAGAGAAAATGATGTAACTGGGTATTTCTTTGTATTTATATTGTAATCAAATGGATTATGAAGGGTAATTGAATGTGTCAAACTGAAATTTTGATTTAATTTGAAATAAATACAGTGGAACCTCATTATAAATGTATTAAAATGGATGTTGCTTATTAAAAAATTGTGGCAATATTAAGGATGCTTATTTTTATCTGAAAATGTGTTTACAATTTTTGAACAATGACAGTACTTTAGTCAGTTGAATCAGTTTTTGAGAAACCCCAAAAAGTCTTTATAGTTTATTAAACCACATGTTAAAGCTCCATGCAAGGACTATCTTCTTATTTTGTTTGGTTTTTACCTTAAATATATTACAAAAGTATTTTGAGTGCTACATATGAGATGTTTCTCAAAGAAATGTCAGAAAAGGCTGAAGTCAAATTTACAGAATATATTACAATAGTTATGTCAAATTTACAGAAAAAAGTAGTTTTTGTTAAAATGCTAATGTTAATATGTTTTCATATGTGTAGGAAAACAAATTAACATAAAGATAATATCATGTGAGAAATTGGTCAGTATCATGATAATGAAGTCGACTCATTATATCAGGCTTTCAAACTTCTTAAATATGATCTTTGTTCATTGTTGATTGACTGAATATTTCTTCAAATGAAGTATTTTGACCAGCATATGTTCCGAAGTATAGCATGTTATTGAGGTTTGAATAGCAAATATAAAACCATCTTACAACGCATCAGTCTTGACGTTTATATTTGCTGACCATACCTCATTACCACGCAATCTTTTAATGAATAATTCTTGATAAAACTGCACTAATTCAGGATCGTCATGGAGATATGTTTTTAAGAATAAATGAATACTAGTATCACATCACCGATATCCAACTAGGAGATATATTTCTTTAATTTCTTTTACATAATCAATTTTAGTTTTTGTACTAATCAGACAATCACATATAATCACACTTCTTGGAAAGCCTGCATAGAAGAAACTAAAACAAGTGCAAAAGAATGTTTCAAGTACAATATATTTACAATACAATGGTTACCTGAGGTCTCTTACTTTATTCAACCATCTCAAAACTTAATGCTTATTCTATTGTCATCACGATCTTTCAAGACAGTTACAACTGAACATATTTCTATATTAAAGCAGTTTCTTTCTTCAAATCAATCTGAAGTTAAATGCATTTATATTCAATAGGTTTAATTTTTTCTTTTGCTTAATAATTTCCATCACTGTATCCATACTAACTTCATTCTAAAAAAAGAAACACAACAGTCTGAATGAGATTGTTGCAGTTGATTGTTCGTAATGTCTCACAGCTACTTTGTTTGAGAAAAATCACATGTCCAGGACATAAAGCATTTTCAATTTTTATTGCTCATGGAATTTAGTATTGAAAAAATTGAGTATTAAGTAGTGGTCACAAATAAGGCGTTCAGTTATCAACCCTATTTACTCCATAATGGAGTATGGAGTACTCCATAATGGAGAAATGTTGCAATACAAAAATTTTAAGTAATTTATCTGTTAACAGTTTTGACAAAATGCTCAGATGTCAGAACAAGCAGAACATTCTAATGGTAACTAATTGTAATGAGTACTTTATACTTTTGACCTCTGATACATTTGCATTATTACTCAGAATTTATATAAATGGAGTAAAACGTGTTGACTTCTGAATGCCTCAATGTGTAAAGAAGTAAATGTTAAATCAGAAGAATATAAAAGATAACATAAAGGCTGTTAAATCGAAATGAAACAAATGTTAGTAACATAAGTAAGATTCTTGAAAAAGCTAATCATGTATCAAATTATCAGAATAATAAAATTATTTGGTTGTGGAAATGAAATTGAACTTGTTTTAATATGATAAACCTTATGCAATTTTTTTCCTAGAACACTGATGGAAGTGGCATTCTCTGTTTGTTTCCAATGCAGTACCTGCATATTTCATTCTCAATATGAAATATTGAGATTGTTTGTATTGAATAAATCTTGAATTTATAAAATAACAAGGTAATAATAAAAATTATAGTCAATACCTGCTTTCTTAAATATTCTAAATATTAAATTGGCTAATTAATAATTTTGATACTTTACAAAACAGAAGTAACAATTTGAAATCCCAATATTGAAGATACAAAGAACCTAACTTGATACCCAAGTATTGTGTGTTTTGGAAATATTATAATTGTGAATATAGTGTTCCATCCAAATTATATACAATTTTTATTATGTTAAAAGATATGTTCAACTTTCAATGTGCCTGAGAAGTTGGTTTATTTAGTGACAAATTAACTAATAAATTTATTGTCAAAAAACAGTATAGACTGCGTATGACCACATGGAGGACAATAAACTAATTTACTCTCTGGAAGCAAGCAAGGGACCATCCCATCAATTCCGATCAAGGGCCCTAAGGCAGAGGCGGATT
>NNCF01126164.1:235312-270194 GCA_002313205.1 Laupala kohalensis | reverse complement strand
CAGGTTTTTTGACAATAAATTTATTATTATTATTCCACAATTTGTGGCCTCTTTTACAATTTCCCTTGTCTTTTGATATCTTTCAAATTGTTTAAAATAGCACACAATGAGGTAGTTTTATTCCATTTTTGTAGTGGGAGATATCTTATCTCACTCAGATTAAAATGCGTCCATAAAAATTCAGATTATCTGATTGCTTGCCCAGACATGTTGGAATGTCCTTCAATGCTTGCCCAGACATGTTGGAATGTCCTTCAATGCTTAACCCACACTCATATCAGAGTCTGGGTTTAAGTTAATCACAAAATCTTTGACAGCTTTGACGCTGCTTTTGGCATCAAGACCTTCAAAATGTACAAAGCCTAAAATATTTATATATTTCCATTTTATAATTTTAATCATTTTCACCTTACTGAATATGCTCATGTCCCCAGGGAAAAATAACTAATAAATAATTCATATTTTAAAACAAGTACCTCTTTCTTTACAAAATTGACATTGAAGTGATCTACAATTTTTTTTTTGTTCAAAATTCTTAGGAAGATTTTTGTACAAGATTCTTATTCTTGAGAATCTCAGTTAAACAACTTTTTTCTGAAAATTTCCAAATACTTTGAAAAGTATACTTCATAATAAAATATGTCAATGTGTATTATAAATTGCATTATAACTAGTCAGTGTATTATAACGTAGTTACACTCCAAAAATTCAAACTTTATTGTAAATGTCATCAAACCTCTTCTTAAAAATACTCCTTAAAAAATTTCATGGAATAGATTGATCAATACTTTAAATTAATCATTATAACTCACTATAAAATACTGATCATTAATATTAATAACAAATTTATTGTCAAAAAACAGTATAAACTGCGTATGATCACGTGGAGGAAAATAAGTGTAAAAATAAGGAATATTCGAGTGTAGAGAAGGTATATCAAACTCAGTGTTCAGCGAGGGTTGCATATGACAATAAATAAATATTTGCTGAAACTGTAGAGATAATTCACACTCACTATTAAAGATTGAAAAGAGGAAGAAGGTAAGTGTATCAAATTTATATCTTGATTAAAAATGATTTATAGACTTTTATAAAGATATGCTAACCTTTAATGAATAAATGTCATAATAGAAGATGATTAGAGTAAATTAGTTTATTGTCCTCTATGTCATGCGCAGTTTGTAATGGCTTTTTTGACAATAAAGTTTATAATGATTATACAAAAATGATAAGAATCAAACAATTGTCCATGGACTCATGGTTTTAAGAAAATTGAAAAAGAATGTTAAAGAGATTACCAATGTATTAAAGGGCACTTCTTAATACTGATGAACATGAAGTCTATAAATAAAAATTCAGAGGGATTTGATCCATGAATCTTATAATCGGCTGGGAGGATATTTTTGAATTAGTTCACACACAACAGAGAAACATAAAGTAAGATTATACAGTAGAACCTTGATTAACTGTGTCTTGATTAACTGTGGTGCTTGCTCTTCCAATGAAAAAAGAATTTCACCTACAATTTGCACTATAGAGTAAATTAGTTAACTGTCCTTTGCATCATCCTATGCAGTTTTTACTGCTTTTTTGACAATAAATGTATTATCACATATAAATTCAACTACTTCCTACTATTTCCATAGTTGTACATAGATTTCTAGAAAACATACAGACAGACACCCTCAGGTACCAGTAAAATTTTGACTTCCAGGACGTAATGAGTTTGACAAATATTAGAAATGAAGAAAGGAAAACCATTAACCATGGTATTCATTTATCCATGCAACCCCTCCCCCCATTACCCTGGACAATCGAAGTTCTACTGTAACTGAAAATTTTTATGACAGAAACACAGGAACAAAATATATGTACAAATTGGTTCAGCAGGACACATGTGTGCTTCCAAAGGGTTGCATGACATGCCTGGTAGAGAGAATCTCAAATACTGGGAGCTTTCTCCATATTGCAATGACTCGTGTTCTGAATAACAGTTTTTCCATCTATCCTCCAGTCTAAACATCTGATCAAGATTTAAGACAGTTTTTATCATTATTTTTTACAAGGAAAGAAACAAATCTACATCTCTTGATGGAATATCGTGTGAATAAAGAAGAAGTAAAATAAATTAACCAAGTTAGATGTAGTCAGATACTGGACCCAGAGACTGTAGAAGTTAATGTGGACTATGATCATAAGATTGGTCTTGGATTGAGATTTTGACAGTGGATAATATAAAATCTGTAAAAACACATCTTGCAGTAACAAAAAGGGATAATATGCATTTGTGACAAAAACAAGACCATTTTTAATTACATACGACAAGTATTAGATTTTTTTATATTTTAATGTGTTTGGGAGATATTTGTGATGCAGTTTCTAATTATGTAGAAGAAATGATGTCAAGAATTTCTTTCAGGATAAACTATACAAATTCTCTTATTAAATTTAAAAAAATATATATACATAAAAATTATTCATACAAAGAAAACCTTTATAAACCTTAAAAGAAGCTTTGCATTGCTAAGAGGTGTTTCTTCATTGGGAAGGTATTATCTTAAATTCTAAACAAAAGTAATGAAAAATAATTATGTCTTGTAAACATTAAAAAAATATTTTGTTGTGTATATATCATTTCAGTATTAATGTATAAATTTAATCTATATAGAGGGATAAGTCATATTCCAATTTGTGGAGTCACTCATCAAAGCAGTATGTGGATTAACAAAGTTGATGAAACAAAAAAATAGAAAATGATAACAGAATTTGGGTAAAAGCATTCAACTATATAAAGATAATTCATTTATTAATCATCATTTTGACATCGAGTTATACTCAAGACCCAAATTCTTCTCTAATTATTAGCATGAAAATGAATTCTATGTTAACCCAATGATTCAAACATAAATGAAGAGTTGATTCAATGAAGACATTAAGTTATATTTTGTAAGTTTTGAGATCAATAAATTTAAAGATTTGACACTTTATTTGATTTTTCTAGTTAAATTGAGAAGTAATGATGATTCAATATATAATAATAATTGTAAAAAGTAATACAAAACTATAAATACAATTGTTGGATTTAGGTTGGCAATATGTAATCCTTGTCATCTATGTTTTTTTTTATGTACTGCATGTATTTTCCTGTTTCCAGGAGTATTCATTAAACACCAGAGCTGGAAGAAGCATGCGTGTCTTATTTGTGATAATCACCCTTATCACTCCTAATCGCTGGACTAGCCACTGCTATATAATTACAAGTCACATTAAAATAAATATTCCCATTTTAATCAATTGTGTCTTTTACTTCAGCATGCAATATAAAAATTGTTTGAAGTCAGAGTTGCTTTAAGTTTATTATTTGGCTGAAAGTTCCTAGCAAACATTTCTGGAAGTAGTTTCTTTTCATCTAACAATTGAAAGGCTTGAAAGAAGTGTTACTTGTGTGGTGTAATATATTCAGATCATATTATAATGAATTTCTACTGAGTGACAATGGAGTTCAAAAGGGTCTCAAAAAATCCCCAGGATGGGGATCCTACTTGGATAAAAATAATTTTTTATTGTGGTTTTTGTTTATATAAACATATTTTCAAGATACTTAAATAAGAAGGCACCAAAAATTTGATGTTGTACTAGGATCCAAAACCATCAGTTTTGTGTGAAAGGTAACTAAAATGAATACACACTTCTTTTCTAATTATGAGATTTTGTTATAACTTTTTGCTAGATACACCTGTTCAACAAATGCAATTAGCTGATTTTGCTAACTCTTACTCATATCTGGCACCAGCATGAACTGGAGGATATAGGTGGCAGTAACCCCTTCACTTGGCAGTTCTACTGACACCTAGTTTATAGATTAAAATATGCTTCAAATACATGTATACTAAAAGACAATTCAACCAACTTTAAAAATAGAATTCAATGATTTTCTTGTGCAAGCTCTTATCTAAAACAGAGTCCATACAACCTCTTCTTCTAGTGACTAAAATGTCAGTTTCAGTCAAAATGGTTTGAGAAATATACATTTGTCAGAAATCCTTTTGGGGATTCGTCCCCTTTTCCACAAGGGAGAGCCGCTTCTCTGGGATGAGCTAGCTACACTATTCATAGCTTAAACTATGCTAAATGTTATTTTTTCTTTCAAGAGCATGAAATTAGGTTAATTCTCTCCATATCTCCATGGGATTTGATAATTAACTATTTATTACTCCTTGAATTTTGTATTTAATACCCTTTACACATTTTTTTAGTAGTTTTTATCGCTGTATGGAGATGTTTAAAAGAAGAAGAAATATAGTTAATGAGAATTTTTTTTATACTCTCATCTTCTTTTTAATTTAGCAATAATCTTTGAATTTTACATTTAGGCTTATGTTTTTATCTTTTTATTTTCTATGTATTTTATTCAATACAAGTGGGTTTGTCTGCTTCTGCATGGATACTATATTGTATTTAGTATTTATTTTATTGATACTATATTGTATTATACTTGTTGTTTAAATAAATAAATTAAAAAAATAAAATAGAGAGGGAACACTTTACCTCCTCAATAATTGAGACAGAACAAAGAACTTTCACAATTTGTTACATGTAATTAATATTTCTGAACTTTGAGCCCATCCTCTGCACATAAAAATAAATATTTCTTATGTTTGTGAAGAAGAACATAACATTCTTTAAAATAAAGAAAATAGTATCACATTTTATCAGGTTGTACTTCTGGCAAACATTTGGAAAGAAAGAAAATAGATAAAACTAATATAATATATTGATAAATCAAGAAGGTTATCTGAAAAAGGTCAGCAGAATATCTTATACATTGTAGATGATAATACTAAATATAATTCATTGAATAAATAATACAATGAGTTCCACTATATTACATTCCATTATATATTATAATTGATATTCAGACTACATTTGCCATCCAGGCATCATAAAATTGGATAGGTTATTGCATCGTGGACAACAATAAAATATTATTAAAAATTGAACCCAATCTCTCTCCAAAAAATACTAAATATATGTAAAAATAAGAATAAATTATTTTCAAAAAAGCGGTTACTTGCTGTGGAACCACATGAAAGACAATAATTTAATTTACTCTCTAGAAGCAAGGGACCATACCAGCAATTCCGATCAAGGACCATAAGACAGTGGCAGATATATCATTTCTGCACCCAAAGGTAAATAAGTAAATAAACTTTATGATAAAAAAAGCAGTTGCAAACTGTGTATGACCATGTTGGGGATAATAAACTATGTTACTCTCCATCAGGTAAAGTCATGGCATGCAGCCCCCTAAAATAAGAATAGAAGATGTTAGCTTCTTCTTATACATGTACAGAAAATAAAAATATTTATATCAATGAAATACAAAAACAACAATAGTAGTATAATCAAATCTTTAATAATTCTGAAAATTTTACTGATGTATTTCTACCCTGACTATTACAATAACTCAAAATTTGAGAATAATAATAACAATAGTAATAATGAAACTGCCACCCATATGCCAGAGCCTGTATATATATGTATCTATGAATCTATGAATCTATGTACCTATGTATCTATGTATGTGTGTATGTATGTATGTATGTATTTTTTTTAAGGTAGGGGAAAATCTTCAAAAGACGCTGTGGAGTAGACTCCACAGTGTGTGGGATTTTTACCGACTAAAAACCACCTCCCATTTCTCTTCATGCCACCCCACGGAACCGTCGTTAAGCATTACTTCACGAGGGGCACATTGGCTAGATTTTATTCTATGCCACGTCGAATCCTTTCCTCATATCGGAGCTTCTTCAAAACACTGGACGCGTAGTTGGCCACTGCATACCAGTTCTCCTTAGAGAGAAGCATCAAATGTACTATGCCCTCTGGTCTTATTTCTTGTCGTAGAATTCTCCGTATTTCTTGCCTTTCGTTATCAAAACGAGGGCAGAAGAAAAACACATGCTCTGCGTCCTCACCGACTGGTGTGCAAGAAGGGCATGATGCATCCTCGTCTAGCTTAAAGCGCTCCTGGTATGATCGGAAGCAGCCATGGCCTGTTAAGAGCTGTGTGACGTAGAAATCTACTTCCCCATGTTGTCTCTTGGTCCACATTCGTATGTTTGGTATCATACGGTGGGTCCATCTTCCTGAGGTCGACGCATCCCATCGGCGCTGCCATCTCTCCGTTGTCTCCAGTTTCTCCTCCTCGTTAACTATCTTTAGGTTAGCATCAGGAGTTGCTTGCGCTCGTCGGTAGATCCTGGTACGTTCCTCTGCCACCAGGTCGATCGGTGGCAGACCGGCCACTACACATACAGCATCATATGAGACCGTGCGAAAAGCGCAGGCCACTCGAAGAGCACCTCGTCTATGCACAGTGGTTATGTGCCGGCAATAGGTCTTGATCGCCGTGGCTTGAGACCAAATCGGGGCCGCATACAGCAGGGTAGACGTGATGACGCTCATCAAGAGCTTCCTTCTTCCTTGTCTAGGGCCTCTCGTGTTTGGCATTATTCGCGACAATGCGGTTGTCACTCTTGACGCTTTATCACTAACCAAGCGAAGGTGGTCATCAAAGCGCAGCCTAGCATCTATCTGGACTCCTAAGTATCTGAGGGATGTTTGGGATGCAATCGTACAGTTACCGACTTCCAGGTTGATGGTTTCCCTCTTTTTTCGGTTTGTAATGAGGATAGCTTCAGTTTTACGCTCCACTAACTGTAGCCCCACGGAGGAAAGCCAACGGCGAGTTGCAGCTATAGCGTCGTTTGAGATCTGAGTCACCTCTGACAGATATTTGCCAGTGACAACAATGGCGACGTCATCCGCATATCCCACACTCATCGCTCCGTCTGGTAATGCAAGCCTTAGCACTGCATCATACATTATGTTCCAAAGCGTTGGTCCTAGGACTGATTCTTGTGGAACACCTCCAGTGATTTTATACATCTTGGGGCCCTCCTCCGTAGTATACACTAACTGTCGCTCATCAAAATAATTTGCGATTATCTTCGTGATATACCCAGGGACGTCCAATGCATGCAGTGCTTGGAGGATGCAACTCCACCTGGCAGAGTTGAATGTATTTTTTACATCCAAGGTGACCAAAACGCAATATTTCTTACTTTCCACCGTCTGCCTCTGATGGCATTTTGAGCGGTGGTAACTATGGTGTCTATCGCATCTACAGTGGATCTTGCCCTCCTGAATCCATACTGCCTATCTGACAGACCTTGGCAGTCCTCTACAAAAGTAACTAACCTGTTACAAATGATGCGCTCCAGGACCTTACCAGCCGTGTCCAAGAGACAGATCGGTCTATAGGAGGAAGGATCTTCGGGTGGCTTTTTCCCTTTCGGGACAAGAGCTAAATGCTGCCGTTTCCAGCGCCGTGGGAAAATCCCCTGGCAGAAACATGAGTTGTAGGTGTCGAGGAATATATCCGGTCGGGTCTTGATGGCGGTTTTCAGGGCAACATTGGGTATTCGGTCAGGACCAGGCGCCTTCATGTCCTCGGCAGTTGGTTATCCTGATTCCCCATTCGACAGCCCAAGCGTTAAAATCCCCTGCAATGATTAGAGGCCTCCTATGTCTCGCGTCAATTTCAAGCTCGTCTATCAAGGCTTTAAACTCTGCAAACGAAGAGTTAGGGCCAGGTGGGGCATACACGCTGTAGATGTAAATATCCCCAACTTTAACCCATACAAATCCGGTTTTCGTAGTTTTCATAAAATCCTGGACAAAACGTTTGCCACACACCCATATGGCAGACCGGTGTGTCGAATCCGATATCCATGTCGGTTTGTCGAGGTTCTTATATTGTTCGCAGAGTATAGCAACGTCTATGTTGAGGTCTCGAACTGTCTGAGTCAGTAGGTCCTGAGCGGCCTCACAGTGATTGAGGTTCAGTTGGATAATCCTCATAGTGGTCGTTTGGTAGTCCTCTGTACAGCTTCCCTGAACTTGGGGCATGTGGCACTGCCTGTGGGGTGGCTACTTTTCTCTCTATCTTTGCAGAGGAGACATTTCGGCGTTTTGGCACACGTCTTAGCAACGTGTCCTTCTTCGCCACACCTTAAACACAATTTGGTTTTATCAGGTCCCTGGCAGTTCCGAGCTAAATGTCCAAAACCCCAGCATTTGTAACACTTGGTTACGGAGATCTGATGCCGAATACGGCAGACAACCCAACCGACGACTTTCGACGACTTTCCTGGCAAGATCCCTTGGAAGGCTTACCACTGCTGTCTGGGTTCCCCCGTAGGACTTACGAATGGACTTGACTGTCCCTTGCCCAGTTTTGACACCTTCAAATTGACTTTCAATGGCCTCACATATATCTACTTCTGTGGTCAGCTCGTCCAAATCCTTGAGCTCTAGCTTAATCTCAGGAATGAGGGAGCTATGTATGTATGTATGTATCGTGGAAGATTCTTTATTGCATTCACAATAAAGGTCTCTTCCTCTCCAAAATAAATATTTCAAGAAGGTTCAATTAGAACAAAATTTATTTTTCTACCGTCGTAACATAAGAAACAAAGAAATGACACCAGACGGGACCAGACGTAGAAAGTTCCGTGCGTATAACTCACAAATGGTTTCTGGCGAGTCGGTGGTCGGAGATGCCGTGCTTGGTGTCGGAATACCCAGTAATTCTTGTTTGAAGAGGCCGGGCGGTGATATGACGAGAAGTCTGTTCACTGCCGGTCCGTTGGTAGAAGTATGGACTTGCGACTAGGTTTCTGGCTTGAATTAATCGGGCGAATTCGTAACGATTCTGTTCGCGGCCGATTAACTGGCGAAGATATATCGGTCTATTCGCGGTCGATTAACTGGCGAAGATATATCGGTCTGTTCGCAGCCGTTGCATAGACAGGAGTGAGTTGAATCCTGGTTTGCATAGACAGGAGTATGCGTGCGGCCGTTGCGTAGACCGAAGAGATAAGTTTGCGATTTGACGAGCGGTCTGTTCGCTGTTAGTTCATAGATTGGAATGATAAGTAATCAATGTTGGTTGCCACGGGTAGGGGCATAACACTGTGTTGAGCTTCGTTTATTTATAGATAACCGAAGGTTTATTTATAGATGCACGCGGCATCAAAGAGTTGCTCGTCGTAATGTTAGGATTTAGGATTCTTTGACTCTCTTGTATAAGGAGTGATGTCATCCTGGAAACCAGTTAATGGCGTGTCGTAGTAGGCGTCGGCTTATGGGGGAGATTCATCGATACGTATGTATAATACGTATTAGGTATGTAATATGTAGGGATGTGTCCCTACATATGTATGTATGTATGAATGTACGTATGAATGAATGTACGAATGAATGAATGTAAGAATGAATGAATGTACGAATGAATGAATGAATGTACGAATGAATGAATGTACGAATGAATGAATGTACGAACGAACGTATGAAAGAATGTATGAACGAATGTGTGAATGAATGTATGAACAAATGTGTGTATGAATGTATGTATGTATGTGTGAATGAATGAATGTATGTATATGTGAATGAATGTATGTATGTATATAACGGCAACATCGGATCCGATGAATACCTAATACATGTATGTGTGTAATCATGCAACAAGCAGTCAATCAATCATAAACGAACCATAACCGAACAACAACACAACAACAAGCAACATTGTCGAGACAAAATTCAACACCTCAGCCACTGGACACACCTCCAAACAACCATCATCAATGCAGAGCGTGCCAGAGAATATGTAAATCCAGAGCTGGACTTATCTGTCACCAGAAGAATCTGACATGCAAAGCAGCAATTGAGAAAATGGCAACATCGGATCCGATGGATACCTAATACATGTATGCACTTATGCACGTATGCATGCATGTATGTGTGTGGATACATATACTTAACACATACTGGTAAACTTTGGATTGAAAGAAATTGGGGTGAAACTTTGAATTCATGGTTTAAAGTTGGATCTGCTATTATCATTTGATGTTCGAATTATGACATCAGAAATATCGATAGATTATCTCAAGGGCTCTAATGACCTTGATGTTGACGAGCCCTAAAGCCCTACNTATCATTTGATGTTCGAATTATGACATCAGAAATATCGATAGATTATCTCAAGGGCTCTAATGACCTTGATGTTGACGAACCCTAAAGCCCTACAAAAAAAAAAGATTATATCTCACTGATAATCTACTGCATCATAAAATATATTAGTCCCGTTTCTCAGTATTACCACTTCATCTGTAAGTACTTATCACTTAAAAATTTGGGAAATTCCTTCGTGCGAATTAGGTTAAGCATAATTTTGGTTCATAGAATGGGACACACATCACTGCATTCTGTGAGTTTCCAGTTTTAAATAATTTACTGCCACCATTAACGAGATAGTTTAAATATGATACGAAAGAAACTATAGCATACAATTCAGTAGCCTACACAATCGGCTATGGAGTGCGTATCGGTTATTTTTTCCAGATAAAAAAATCACTGAAGAGGTTATACACCAATTAAAAGAAGCTTATGCTATAAAGGTTAGTAGCGATCACGTGAGCGCTGTGTTGGTGTAAAGGAAGGTGGTTTTAGTGGAGAGTAATCCCACTTGCGGCGTAGTTTTCGGCACAAGGTTGATGTAGAAGGGGGTTGCGTAGAAGATGATATGAAAGGGAGTCTGGTACCCGTCACTGAAGGTGTCTACATTCTACACGCGGCAATGGCCGTCGCCGCAAAGAAATCTAATTCATCCAACGATATCCGACTTAGCGTAGTGTAGTGGCAGCGTATTTTATTAAAATCAGAGGGGAGATCACTATTTTCGGATTAACTGAGGTTTTCAGTGGAAATTCCCTCAGCACCTCCAGATTAAATAGAGGTCCGGTTCATCGCAATTGACAATATCGTAATAGATTTCTCTGTAACGGGTTAATATAGTAAAATGAGACCTTAGTTCTTGATGACTGGTCATTAGTAACACAAATTGTTGCTTATCATTGTTTGAGGCAAAATTATGGACGCTTCATCAGGGCAGAAAGATTTCACATTAGAGCATAGCCATACTCACGTACCAATAATAATAATACTATCCCATAATCTAAACACATCATTGAGACAACCCAATGTTTAGATATTTAAAAAATACAATTTGAGAAATGAAATGATAATTTGTTCTCAGAACGTGTTTAATGTAAGAAAGGTCTAATATCGATTTTAACTGTATAGCGCCTTACTACATGCAGCCTTCCAAACACGTATGTATCAATGCAATCTTTCACGGCGGCGCCCTATAGTGTGTCTGTTCACCGAGAGATCGCACTAACCTCTTCCTTTAATATTTGACACTCCATGCATTGACAATTAGATACATTTAAAAGAGAAAAACATGCACAATGTAAATTTAAATAATGTTTAAAAAACAATAACAAAGTAACATTCGATAAAAAAGTTTATATAATGAAATCAAAGAATTTTTGTGCTCTTATTACCCATACGGACTTGAAGATCCCCATGGCAACAGAAAAAACCTGCTTTGTATTATATTGTTTTCCGAAAAGAAGTAGCACAATAAGGTGCTCTAGATACTCAAACTATTAATAATATTTATTGGACAAAGCTGGGATTAATGTAAACATTTTTATGTATAAACTTTTAAAAAGAGGAAATTAAATAATAGCAACTAATAATTACCAAATCTCCAGCGGATTTCGCAGTATGCCACATACATTAATTTTCGACTCAAAATATAATTGCAAAATATAAACCAATTTTGGAACACATTGCACCGAAATTATTTTGTGGGATTAAATCATAGCTCCCAAGAGATGATTATCGCTGGAGTTAAATAATAATGGTATCGTTGAGTGATTAATTATGTTGGTTCCTAAGAGGAGCCCCAACCCGATAAAGACTAGACGTGTTTCAACTTGTCCATTTCAGGAAGAAAGCTCGCGTTTATTCGGCAACAGAAATGTCAGTGCTGGAAGAACCACAGGGATGGCAGCACATACGTTTCTGTCTTCGAGTAGTATATAACCGGATCAAAATTTAAAATAAATTTCCTCGTAGATCTAACAAATGCTCAAAGAAAGAGTTTTATTAAACACGTTAAAATGACTATTATGTTATTTGATTTGTAGATTCGTGTTTACTGCATTGTGGTCTCATTTACTCTACGTGCATAATGTTAGGTGTCTTATTTGAAAGTGTGAATTGCGAAGAGCGACCGACATGGATATACATCATGGGATCATTTTCGACTACGTGTCAGAAAATGGAACTTCAATCTCAGTGCAGTTACCATCGTTGGACATTAAGGGAAATGGAACGGTCATCGGTAAGTTTTAGTGAAAAAATTATATGCGCTAATTTTATCAAAATATTTCTGGAGATAATATTGGGTTTGATGTAGTATGTTCTTAAGTTGTATTAATACAATGTTTGATAAGTAGCATTACGCTAATTTTTACGGCCATTTTACAACAATTTGAGGGAACATTACTCAGAGAAGCTTTAAAAAGCAAGGTTAATATGATTTTTGTTTGCAAAATTTATAAATCAAAAGTTACAAATGCATGAATGCGTTTACTATAGGATCGCAGTGTGTTTGCACCAAATCATATTCATTAAGTATTATTGTATCAGTATTGACATTGTTCACGTCTGTAACCATAATTTAATGGAAATATTCATTCTACCTTGTAAGGAGACAATTTTTATCGAATATCACGTTTGAACAGTGGATTTACGAACTGACACCGACAGGTTAACCAAAGTTTATAGTTGTTTATTTTGATTTTCTGTTTTGAAGGTTTGTTTGTAATATATTTATTTTTCAATGAAATGGTTTTATTTATATGTTATCTTTTTTTTCTTTCCTTTCACCAAGAAAAATTAACGTATTTGTTTACATACTACATTCACCTCACGATGGCAATAATCCACTGATGAAAAGTAGAGATATTCAATCAGAATTGTCTGCGTACAATGTCTAAATAAGTATTTCAATTGGATTGAATCAAATTAGAATTATATAAAAAAATATAACATTTTAAAGAAATTTGTGATCTCATTTATAATAACCTACGCATGAATTACACCTTGTTTAACCATTTTATATCCACATCTCGTTAAATGGTGTTAGACTATACTCCTCGTGATCTTTTTTCTCATTTTTTCTTGTCATATTTTCATCAATAAATGATTTGAAACTTATCATAAAGATAAATTAATTTATATTTGTAGTTTTCTCGTGGTATCGTAAATCTGTACAACTGCAACATATACCACTCTCCTTCCCATTGATTGTTCGTCTTATGTACTGCACTACAACTACAGGTCAGAACGTATGAGTAATTTTGATGTTATTTCCTCTCTGATGTGACAAGAAGGGTTTCTTAATACTATCATCGAATAGAAATTATGTGTCTATAATGGTACGTGTGGGCATTGTTTCTTCAAATTCGCACTTGTATTGATTTTATCTTTATACAACATACATGTGAAAATCGCAAATTTTTGGTACTACTAAAAGTTCTAAATGGAATGGGGTTATAAAAAGTGAGTGTTATATATTTCTCATGTGTTGTTTCTATTAATTTTATAGTAGTTTGAGGTAACGTTGTGATGCGTAACAAAAATTCAACAGTTATCCGCGAAATAAACTATTTCTTCAATGTCATTAAACATAAATGTGAAGGTTCTACTCATTATAATATTGATAAATAAATAAACTTTATTGTCAAAAACGCAGTTACAAACTGCGTATAACCACGTGGATGACAATAAACTAATTTACTCTCCTGAAGCAAGCAAGGGACCATCCCATCAATTCCGATCTAGGGCCCTAAAGTAGAGACTGATTTAACATTTCAACATACTCCTCACAATAAAAAAATCTCCCCACTCAAAATACTCCTAACGATTATTCTCCCCGCTCAAAATATAAAATTCAAACATTCTTAATCGAATATTTCTATCTTTAAATAACTTGAACATCGTCTATCGTTAACAGCGCGCATAATCACATACTCTGAACAAACCAACTGTGACTCTACAAATGTTCTTCGACAGATACGCAACGACCCGCGAACAAGTTTTCAACCACCATAACGCATTGAAAACAACATTGGGAAACATTGTCCGACCGCCTGGTCGGCTCGACGCCAAAGATAACCCTCGAGAGAGGATCATTTTGCATGAGCACTCTCTGGCGGCGGGCAGTGCAACTAGCACTCGCGGTTGAGAGGCAGCAGCCGGCGACAGCCGGGCGTCGAGGGAAGAGGAGTCACGTGGACCGCACACGAAGCGCGCGTTTTGGCCGATTTACGCTCGACGCTTGGCGCTGCGCAGCTGTCAGTGTTTGAAGCGCGATCGGGATTCAAGGGAAACGTAGGCTTTTAGACTTGCGGACAAAAATGTTGTCGATTAGATACCAGCTTCATTTGTCTTCAATCTCATATGTATGCATATATGTATGTATTTCGTTTCGGCCAACTAAGGACCACGTAATGACGAGTGACAGTATAGCTCAGTTTTGTGTGAGTTTACTCACTAGACACATCGTGAATTTTACCGAGATCGGAGGAACAGCGTCTACTTAGGATCCAGATTGTTGTATCCGAGTATTACAACTGCGGTTGTTACTTGCAGAGGGTGTACTTTTCAGACATCACAGCTATATGAACTGAGACGTGGAAATGAAAAGCTACAAATTTTATCTTGCTCCACCCGGGAATTGAATCCGGATTGACTTGGTGACGAGCCAGATCACGCTGACACCGTAGCCACGGAGCACAATATTATATTATATATTAATAAGGGATCGTTCATAAATTATGTCTCGCAATCTTGTCCATGTGTCACGTTTTGGAGGGGTTTGGGACAACGTGACGTCACAAAACGTTCAGCTCTCCTCCCATCATAAAGAATGAAAAACAGTAATTAAAGGAGAAAATATAATTATTTTTGTACTTTGTGAATTATAAAGGTCGAAGGAGAAAATGTTGCGTAAGGGATTATAGAACTTTCATTTCAGTGTAAACTGTGTGGAAATCAGTGAACGCTTGGCTACACAAACCGAATTACATTAGTCGCGGCGACCACAAACGTAAAATCAAATGTAGGAAACAAAACGGATATTGGGAAATACTGCTTTGTGAATAGAACCATTGTACGCTGGAATAACTTACCTGCAGTAACACTTCGAACTTACCAATAAGAGAAAAACGTTTTCGCAACCGTCTTCTTGTTTCGTCGAAATAAGAATATATGTGAAGTGCAGTGAAGTGTAGTGAGGTGATTGGAGTCTAAGGGTATATAAAATGCTCAGAGTGAAAGTAGTGAAGTGTACATGATTGCTTTCAGCAACAGTTTTGGTTTTATTTTTTATTGTTATTAATTTCTTGTATTTATGTTATAGCAATTACTTTTACGCTAAGGGTAAAGGAGGAGTAGTGAAATATGTGTGTATATTGAGCGTGTTTGTACGTATGAGTAACTGTTTGTAAGCGAAAATGTGTTTGTGAATGTATGTGAATATATGCGAATATGAGCCTCATGTAGATAATTAATTTCTTAACTCTAATTTCTTTCTCGTTGTGTCCATGTGTAATAATTTAAGCATTTTATAGCGTTTGTGTGTGTATTTTATAGATATCGATGATTTGTTTTTTATCTTCGTATTATTTTATTATGTATGTATTCTTTTCTATCTGCCACCGAGCACTGCTCACTAGCAGACTTATAAATTATTAATTTTATTAAACCAAATTAGCCTCAACTGAGAGAAATTTAAACGTTTATGATACGCCAAATGTAACGTCGCGCTTTCTGAAATATCCCGGCCCCCCTCGTCGTGAATCGTCCCTTTTTGCCAACCTCCCCCCTCCCCCCTCCCCCAATACCGTGACGTAATCTATGAACAATCTCTAAGTGGTGAGAGACAACTGTGTCCTAACAATAAAAGAAGCTTTAATGATATGGAAAAAATAATAAAGAATGTGGGGAGGTGGGATCGAGGCGCCTGTATATAACCGAAGATTCGGAAAGTAATGGTGCACATTTAAGCCAATTTACGATTTTGAGCGAATATGTTTTTCTTACTTACCTATATATAGCAAACATAATTTATTTATTTTTACACCACAGGATAAAATGAAATTTTTCAGACATTTCGGGAGAATGGGGTCCTTAAGTATAATAGTACCCCCCTCCCTAAATCCGCAATTGAGCAGGAATATCGAAAAACAATGCTTATGAATGGTTATATTCATAAATAAAAAAATATGTTTCAGTTCGTTATACAATTAAAATATGTTTGTATTACTGAATCGTTTATTTAAAGCGCGTAAATCACTTTTTTTCAATATTAGTTGTATTCATTATTCTAATTCTTGTAAGAGGTACATGATTTTGTTAGGAGTGTGTTCCTATCCCTGTTTCTTTGTAATGAAAAACTTTAGTTTCTTTTAAAGGGCTGACGCCACTCGCGCTTCTTTAAAAAGATGCAAGCAGACGTTGCGCCAAGTTCGGCCGTGTGGGAGTAATTAGTAGCAAAGCCAACACTCGATCAGTTGCGGTGGGCGTTTCCATAATTTTAATTGGAAAATGGTGAGTGCTAAAGCTATATTGACTCTAATTTTGGAGGAATGTATAATTTGGTTGAATATTGATTTTATGTGTATTTCGATATAAATTTTTTTATTGATTTTAATCAAAGTTAAAGCGGGTGTCTCTTTCCCATCAAATGTTTATTTTTAAAATTATTCTTTTAAATATCAATTGATCTTGTACTTTATCTCAGTACTGTTCCAGTACTTCAAAATAAATTTTAAAACTATTTTCCTACATCCTATTATTGTTTCTCATTATTAATATAAGTCTAGTTTAATCTGTACATATCCTTGCACCGTTGTGTACATTAATTCTGTAACCCCATCCTGGCCCAGAGATTTCTCCGGTTTTCCTTCAGGTAGAGGCGGATTTTATGTACAGGTTCTCCAGGCTCTAGCACAGGGGGCGGCGGAATTCCGTTTATTTCTCTTAAAATGATTCTTTAAGGATGTAAGTTTTAGGTTTTTAAATAATCTATTTTTTACGTCCATAATACAACACAAATTTGTAACATTGTTAAACAGTGTATGTATTCAACATGAAAGCATAAAAAGTTAATTATTTTACCCATTTACCTTTTCAATAATGGTTTTTTTAATAAGCCCGGAAATTATAGTTTTTGAACATGCGCCCCTTAAGAAAAAACCGATCCAATTCATAAATGAGAAATGTTTTGAAATGAAGAGCAACATCTGTAGAAATTTCCTCTGAAGTTAGTACTATCATAGGTAGAATAGAAAGACTAAAATATTTTAAATCGGCTGAAATAAATAGAGTAACATGTACTTATTGTGAATTTAAAAACATACCTCACCAACCATTTAAATGAGATAATTGCAATTATAATTGATGGTGTAATACATTGCGTCTTATGGAGGAAACACTTTCTTTTTTTCAAAGAAAGACCTACTTTGAAATTACTATTAAAACTTTAATTAGCAGTAAATTTTCAATAGTATTTTCTCACATCACTTTTATCTCTATGTCACTGGACATTACAAAAATGTATTTCACTTTTTCCGCGTAATTTACGAAAACGATGCTCTCGGCCGCTTCCATGTGTCTACTCCATTTGCATTTCAAACGCGTCAAGCGCGTTCCTGAATATTGTTTATACTGTACTATTAACTAATACATAGAAAATAAATATTTTTTCTTCATTGTAATTCATAATGTTGTATTATAAAACAATCGTACTTTGAAGTGAGTGCTAGTCCCACCCCAAAAGATATGCCATTCATAAAATTAGAATTGGATACGTCATCTCCGTTATCTCTCGTCTCAAGGAAAAGAAATTTAATTGAAATAAAAATAGGATGAATTCCAGAAAGAACGAGGTAAAAGTACGCACAGCTGTGGAGGGAGGCAGCGTTCGAGTGAGATGGCTGTGACATCACTCNTCCGCGGAGGCGAGGGATGGAGGGAGAAACGGGGGGGGGGTACAAGTGGAGGGGGGTGAGGGGGACGTGGTTAACGGGGGAAAAAGAGTGGGCTCTTAACTGCCACGCGCCGTCTGCATCCACCTGGCGGCAGAGGAACCGCATCGCACGCCCACAAGAGTGTACTTCGCCAACGCTGCATCAACACGACGAGAGCCTCTAACATGTGCACGAGGAATCACGGATCGATTTATTACACTGGCACCTCTGTTTTCGGCGGGAATACTCCGTCCGGACGCAATCGGTGAAATCCGAAACCGACCAAAGCTGAGGAAATGATTTCCATACGATTCAATGTAAATATGAAAACATACTTCAAGAAGTACGACACGTAGCGAACAGTTTAATCACAAAATATACACTCTTCTTCCGTTAAAGATCTTGAATTATTCATTTAATTTGATTACACAATGGATGTTAAATTGTTGTAAAATTACATTGTAATTGTATAATGTAAATATAATTCATTCGCTCTACAATCTCCAAAAACCATACCAAAAATAATTTTACGGAGATTAAATATAAAACCAATAAAGATACAATTAAAAGGATACTGTAAAGATCCATATTGGAATTAGTTTCTGCGAGTGCCTCTGAACTCATTTTGAAAATATTCTATGTATTAGTGTAGTCTCTACGTCTTTTTCCTTGATTTTGTACAAGATCCATGTTGCTCAATATTCTGTGATTTGTGTGAACTCTTTGTTTCATTTCCGGCATGTTAAACAGTAACCGAATTACATTAGTCGCGGCGACCACAAACGTAAAATCAAATGTAGGAAACAAAACGGATATTGGGAAATACTGCTTTGTGAATAGAACCATTGTACGCTGGAATAACTTAACAGCAGCAACACTTTCGAATTTACCAATAAGAGAAAAACGTTTTCGCAACCGTCTTCTTGCTTCGTAGAAATAGGAGTACATGTGAAATGCAGTGAAGTGTAGTGAGGTGATTGGATCTTAAGGGTATAGATAATGCTCAGAGTGAAAATAGTGAAGTGTACATGATTACTCTCAGCAACCCTGTTTTGGTTTTATTTTTTATAGTTATTAATTTCTCTTATTCATGTTATAGCAATTACTTTTGCGCTAAGGGTATAGGAGGAGTAATGAAATATGTGTGTGTATATTGAGCGTGTTTGTAGGTATGAGTGCGTTTCTGTAACAGTTTGTAAGCGAAAATGTGTTTGTGAATGTATGTGAATATATGCGCATATGAGCCTCATGTAGATAATTAATTTCTTAAATCTAATTTCTTTCTCGTTGTAACCATGTGTAATAATTTTCTAAGCATTTTATAGCGTTTGTGTGTGTATTTTATGGATATTTTTACAGATATTGATGATTTGTTTTTTAACTTCGTATTATTTTATTATGTATGTATTCTTTTCTATCTACCACCGAGCACTGCTCACTAGCAGACTTATAAATTATTGTTATTATTATTATAACCGTAATTTTGTCAGTAGTTGCCAGATGACCCACAAAGGTCGTCGAAACCTTGTAAAGAATATTTAATCGAGTTTATGAAAATATGATGATTTAATTTAATACACTAGTGGGAAGAATAAATATAGACAATATTCTCGTCTATTATCATATCAATATTGTAATATTTAAAACAATCTATTTCATTCCAATACCTAAAGTTTCGATCGCTATTAACCTGACGTGACTGAAATTTTCTGCCGAAACGTGTTGAAATAAAAGTAGTTTTCTTACAAGGTCTTATCAAATATTACTGTAAAGAATAAAGGAAGATTTAACAGTCCCCTGCATAAACACATTGTATATTAAGACACAATCTAGGGTCACTTCCCTTTTTGAATTTTTGACACTAGGACCAGTTTCTGAGTCAGTGGACCAACGTCGCAAACGTTAACTATTGAAAGAGGTCTGATTCCTCTTCCTCTTTAAGTTTTGTCCCAGTACTGCTAACACTATTCGAAAAACCTCTAGTCCTCGCTGCAAAAGAGTAGTACCGAGATGTAACTAATGGACCGAAAGTGTGTTATCATATGCCTGCTGCTGCTGGTGGTGGTGGTGGGGGGAGGGGTAGCCTAGCGCAGCACCACCCGTTCCAGATGGCATGCCACGACACCCACACAAGGCTGCTAAAACCCGTGGAAAAATTAACTTTAAGCAGCCTCCTTGAGGCCAAAGGTTAGTGAGCAAGAACTCCGACACAGTTAGCATATCAATCACAGCCGGTTCTACGAATCGGTTGATTTAGGCGGCAGCATGCGAACATAAACTCACTGAAATTCTACTGACACGAGTAAAACTCCCACGTGTGTACAGTGAGAGGAAGAGTCTGCAAAACCACAATATCTCTTAGCTCCCCGACTTTCACATGATCATTAGGCTCCTCCCTCATTCGCTGCGAGTACTGTGGGTATTACTGTATCTACAACAGACTTGTGCTCTGTTTGTCTTGGCAGAATTGTGTATTCACTCGCGTCATTTCTGTCATATCCCCGTGTAAATCAAATGCATTTTCTATTTATGTCGTTGAAAACATGAACATTGTTAAAAGTTCCGTGTAAATCATGTAAAATTTATTTATGTATACACAAGAACTGTAACTGAGTAAAACGGACTTTCTCTATTTTAATCAGCAGCTTTTTACCGAATTTTATTAATCTTACGATTCTTCACAGTGAATTTAACCGTATGAAACTTTTCCTTCTTGTAAGAAATTAGTTTTTTTTCCGTTACCGTCATCAAAAATTAAAATGTTTACTCTTTATCATGAATGCGTATTATATTCTTAACGCATGCGCGTATTCAAATGCATGCGCGAAGTATCTAATGGAGAAAGAGATCCAAAGGATCCGAGTTACGGATAGGATCTCTTTTCCTAAGGTTAGACTTCGCTATCTGATAAAACATCCCGTCAACATGCTTAAAACGTTTGCGCCAGCGACGAACTCTTCTAAACGACCTACTGCCGCCTTTGGGTGTCAGGTGGACTTCGAAGAAGTACACATACCAGCGAAGTGCGACTCTCGAAACCAGGCATGTTTAGACGATCCTTCCTGCTTCAAAGAAGAACTTCTGAGATGTAAAATAATTATACCAAGCAAATACAAAATTAATAAACCAAAATTACAATCCGTTCTCAACTTCTACATCCACATTTGTTTCAACATCTATGGCCACTACCTTCAATCAACCGAAGTCTGCCGATCCACGATTCTCCCGATGTCCATCTCAGGGTCGTTCGCGGCAGAGAACTTCTATCACTAAGATGTCCCGTAAACCAGACTCTTCAAAGTAAGCTTTAAATGTTGTTGGCTCACCTTCCTGTAGTTGACGACGCTCAAGGAGCAAAAATAGTGAACTTATGTTCGCGAGTGATCACTCTAGCAGTGATCACGGCGACTCTCCCGGGGAGGGGACCACAGCTAGATTTGACTTTACAGTCGTCAACAAACAGAAATACAAACATCGCAGAAAGAGAAGATAAACTCCAGACCATGGCTCTTCTTTCCTGGAATCTAAATGGCATTCATGTCCGCTCAGATGACCTCAAACTCTTATTATCTCGTCGTTCTCCTCTAATAGTATGCCTTCAGGAAACACATCTCTTACCTGAACACTCTTTTTTCTCTCGTAGTTATACATGTTATAGGGCGAACTTAGAAGAAGACATACGGGCACATTGTAGAGTCGCATGCTCGTAGACGCTTCAGTATGTGCCAAAGCAGTCTCTATATCAAGCGTCATTCAAACCGTATGTGGGTTTGAACGAGATTAATAAACGAGGGTGAACCTACCATCCGTTACATTTACGGTTTGTAATATATCCCCCCTGGGCAGTCATTCGCGAAGAAAGATCTTACCGGCCTGATGGACCAGTTGCCTTCCCCATTTCTTATCGTCGGGGATTTCAATTCCCATAATTCGATGTGAGACTCATCACACAAGTCCCCAAGGGGGGATATCATTGAAAAACTGCTCGATAGCCGAGATGTAGCGCTCCTTAACACGGGTCACTCCACCCACTTCTGAGCAGCTTCCCGATCTTTCTCGGTGCTGGATTTAGCCATCTGCAGCTCCTCTCTTTCCCCACTCTTAGACTGGACAGTTCTTGACGATCTGTATGGGAGTGACCGCTACCCGATTTTTGTACATTTCATCGTCTTTTGCCCCTCAGTTTCACGCCCCTCTCAGTGGATATTGAAAAAAGCAGACTGGGGTATGTTTCAACGCAACATCAATCTTTGCGATGAGCCTTTAGCCGACGTGGATGCTATGGCAACCCATTTCACCAACATAGTACTCAAAGCCGCCGATGTCGCCATCCCTGAATCATCATGTAACCCAAGGTATTGCCCTTTTCAATGGTGAAAATCGGATTGCGCATAGGCGGTCAGCATTAGAAAAAAAGCTTTAGCGCGGATTAACAAGTATCCCACTGTTGAAAATCTCATGGAGTTTAAAAGGTGCAGAGACAGAGCAAAACGAACTCTTCAAGAAAGTAAGTCGTCCTCCTGGAAGGATTACATTTCATCTCTTACAAGCCATACTCCATCACCAATCGTATGACAGAAAGTGTGTAAGATTCAAGGTACATGGTCCTCTTTTTCCATCCCTGGTCTCAATGTAAGTGGACAGCTCGAAACTTCACCTGTAGTCATCCCTGAGGAATTTTCATCGCACTACGAAAGAGTTTTTAAGTCCGGTTTTCTCCATCGTTTCTTCAACAGAAAATTCGCGCGGAAAAGTGTTGCTTGGATTTCTCCAGTTGAAGAGACGAGGAATATAACATTCCTTTCTCTATGACGGAGCTGACCTCTGCCCTTGCGTCTTCGAAAGATACAGCCCCTAGTCCTGATCAAATACATAACGCGATGCTAAAACATGTTCCAGAGATAGGTATAAAATTCCTTCTGAAGTTATTTAACTGTATTTAGATTGAGAATACCGTCCCTGCTCAATGGCGTGAGGCCATAATTATTCCACTTCCGAAGGAGAGAAAAGATCGTTTTAATCCGTCGCACTTTCGACCGATTTCTGTGACAAGCTGCGTTTTGCAAATTGTTAGAAAGAATGATCAATCGTCGCCTTGTTTGGTCTCCGGAATCGCGAAACCTTCTGACCAATATCCAATGTGGCTTCAAAAAACAGCTGTCAACGCTAGGCCACCTAGTTGTGTTGTCTTTCAGCATCTCATCAGCGTTTGAATTAAGGGAACACCTTGTAGCCATCTTTTTTGACCTGGAAAAAGCTTATGATACAATATGGAGGTAAGAAATCCTATGCACATTGCACTCGTGGGGATTCTGAGGCTGTCGTCCTCTGTTCCTGGAGAACTTCCTATCTCAACGCTCTTTCCGCGTTCGCCTCGGAACTTATTTACCATAAAATCATCCTTTGGAAAACGGCGTCCCACAGGGCTCAATCTTAAGCTTCACTCTCTTTGCTATAGCCATAAATAGCATTGCGTCAGTTGTTCGAGAACCGCTACATGCGTCTCTCTTCATTGACGACTTCGCCATCTATTGTTCGTCTAGTAGTATTTTTGTCATCGAGAGGAAAATGCAATTGGTTTTAAACCGCTTACACGAATGGAGCATGTCTACCGGCTTTAGTTTTTCTGTATCCAAGTCATGCTGTATGCATTTCTGTTGGAAATACCATCTCCATAATGATCCAGATCTTTTTCTTGGAGGCCAACGTCTTCCTTTCGTTGACTCCGCAAAATTCCTGGGTCTCACATTCGACCGCACTCTAACTTGGCGCAATCACATCCAAAAACTACAATCCCGCTGTAATTCTTCCCTAAACCTCATCCGGTGCTTAAGTGCATCACCATGGGGCAAAGACCGCACTTGCCTTCTTCGTGTGTATAGAAGTCTCATCGGTCTGTATTATGGCAGTATTGTATGCGCCTCCGTATCACCGTCGACACTGAGAACCCTTAACAGTATCCATCATGCAGGAGTCCGGATTGCAACTGGTTCTATCCGCTCTAATCGAATAGAAATGCTTACTAGTAGACGCTGGCGAAGCATCTCTTAACAAGAGACGTGATATTCTACTTGGATCTTACGGAGTGAAATTGATGGGGGTTTCAAATCACCCCACTCGGCAACACCTACATTCTCCAAAATTGATTTCATCTTACGCTGCAAGACCTTCGTTACCCCACCCAGCGGGCGTCCGTTTTAAACCACTGATATAAGAAAACGTCATCACACTACCTCCTCCAGTGAAATACCCACACTCCCTCAAACCACCTTGGTCCTTCATGCAACCAACCATCGACTTTCGGCTTTCTAAACTTTCAAAGCAAGACACTCCTGCTGCTGTGTACCAATAGCACTTCGGAGAACTAAAAAATTCTCTATTTGGATCATATGTTCATATACACTGATGGCTCAGCAATGAATAATTCCGTTGGTGCTGCTTTCCACTGCCATAGTGTCACCCGTTCTTTTCGCCTCCATTCCTTTTGCAGCGTGTACACTGCTGATAAATTTGCAATCCTTGAGGCGCTGAAATTCATTCAGCTATCTTCAATACGGCGTGTGGTTCTCTGCGGTGACTATTAGTGCTCTGTGGTCAGTGTCTTCAATGTACACTTCTGACACCCTTACGCTGACAATTCAGAATATAATAAGCCATCTAGTATTTGAAAATTCTGAAATAGTCCTTTGTTGGGTTCCTGGACACGTGGGTATTCTGGGTAATGAAGAAGCTGATGAGTCAACGAAGTGGGGAACACAGACAACAATCCCTGACCTTTCATCTGCTCCTACGTCAGATTCAAAGGTTGCCATAAGATCGTCTCTTCTTGGGACATGGCAAGTCGGATGGCAAACTTGCGCCTTCAAGCTGATAAAGGTAAAAGACTCCGTTAAGACCTGGGTGTCATCATCCCGTGCGAACAGACGCGAAGAAATAATCCTTACCGTCTTCGTATTGGGCACTGCTATCTTTCCCATGGTCATCTCTTACGCGGTGAACCACCCCTTATCTTGCAACACAATACTTACCGTGGATCACTTTCTTCTGGAGTGTCTCAACTATAGTACCAGCCGACGGCGACACAATCTACCCAACAGTTTGAACGTTATACTGGGGCAAAATGAACCGATTTTGATACGTCTTTTTAGATTCCTTCAGATATGTGGCTTCTGGAACCGTATCTGGGTATGCCATTACTCAAATCCATACACGAAACGGGGGCTCCTCTGACAAGTTCTCGGGAGGGTTTGGATTTACATTTCTTTTTTGTTTTTTTCCCTTGAATTTTCATTTTCTCTGTCTCTAAATTTACTTTTTTTATCGTTTTCGGTTTTTAAAATGTGTTAGGAATCTCTTGTCTCTCCCATTTTTATGTTTCGACATACTGTAACTCAGGAGGGTTTTTAGTGGGTATGGTCGAGTCGTTCGGCGAGTCCCACACTCGGGAGTGTCGTATTGGCTCTCCTTAGTGCGTAACTGCATTTTCCCTACCTGTACAAAATTTTAGGGTTCTAATGACCTTGATGTCGGCGAGTCGTAAAACCCAACAAAAAAAATTCTTAGCTTTATGATTAATATTCATGAATATAATTTATGAAAAATTTTTTAATGATATTTTGAAACAAATCTTTCAATAATCAATGTTCTTCATTTGTGTACGCAATGGTTCGATCAAAAATCTAACACGAGATTTATCGTTTTCTATGCAAATAAACTGGCACCTTTAATTTTTCCAAGAACAGAGTTTCATATGATGCAGGTAGTGACTTCATATGATGGAGGAATGAAATCTAATCTATGCATCGCTGAAATCAATTAACAAACATGAGAAAAAAATAACATTTATAATTTCTTTGTCGCGATAATAATAAAGACAGAGGGGTGACCCGTGGCGCAGTGCTCGCCTTCTTCCTCTGGTGATGCTGGTTCAAACCCTGTCCCAAATCCAAGTAGAATTCGCGGTGGTGGACGAAGCGGGATTCGCGGCAGGTTTTCTCGGGGTACTCCCGTTCCCCTGGTTATCATTTCACCACAACATTCATTCATCGTGGGGGGTGCGTCTGGAAGGGCATTCGGCACCCTTGTAATTCCCCTGTCATATGAAGAAGAGGCATTAAATCATTCTCATCTCCGACCCCTACAGACAAGGGAAAAGGAGTTAAGGTTGGTAGTTTATAGGTAAAAATAAAGCGAGGGTTGTACTGTTATACAAGACTTATCTTCATAGGTTCTTCATAAGTATTGGAAAGAAACGAGCAAAGAAGGTGTAGAAGATCTGTTAGTCAGATTTACCTACATCAATCCACTATTAAGGTGACGAATAGTAGTGTCGCGTTTTCGGGTCCATGTCTATCCAATTGGCCGAACGAGGGGACCCGAGCATGACCTTCAGACTCAGTGAACGTCTGACTGAGGGAAGGGGTTTCCTAGGTGGAGAGGAGGGGTAGATAGGGGTGAACCCAGTGAGACTCAGTCTGAGATGAAAACTCTTTTAATGTGTACTCGCACATGACGGCTTGGGCGGCGAAGCATGTGCTAGATCAGAGTGTCTCGAGCACTTATCATCCTTCGTCGGTTCCAGGTGGCAGAGAGAGAGAGAGAGAGGAAGAGACGGAGACGAGGGTTGAACCCAGAGAAGTAGTGGCCGTAATAGTTAAGGAACTATTCGGGAGTCATCGCAGAGTCCCCTATGACACACGGTCTGCTCCACTGTCTCTTCCCTTGCCTCTACGGGCCGTCCCTTTAAACGTGTTTTGATATGCTTTCTCAACATTGTCACCGAGTTCTTGCGCAACGAGCCACTTCGTCTTCACAATAACTTGAATGTGCAACATGAAATGTTCTAAATCCAGCACCATTCTCTCTTGTGAAAAATAAAAAAGACAGAAACTTGTGTTAAGTATTTGCTTAAATAACAGTTGTGTGAAATAAGTGTCCTACCATATCACATAATTTGAAAGCAATGGTGAATATGTCTAATCGTTCACGTGCTATTCGTAACTTAATGATACTCCTCACATAGAAATTTGAAGAATTGAAAACAAAATTTTAATAAAAATAAAGTGTATTCAATTTGTGATTAGATGGATGAACAGGCAATAAGATTTGTCTCGTCAGTAATAAAGATATGTTTTTTAAAGATAATTATTTCTCTTTTTTGTTTAAGCAATGATTTTTTCATTGTTGAAGCAATGAGTAGAAAATAGATAAAACCGTATCGATACTGAACGATAAGAAGCTAATTAATACGGCGCTTAGGAGAAAAATAAAATTAACCAATTATTGTTTCCCATTCCAACTTCCTCAGAAGCGAAACTTAAAAAAAAATCTAGTTCTTTTTTATTTCTCATAAAACTTTCAGTGTAAGAATCAAGTCTTAGGGAATAAATGAAAGAACTGACACGTTAGACTGAAATGCGACATACCATTTTCACAGACATTCAAACATTTTTTTTAAAAATCTCATTATCATATTTGAGTTGATTAATGGACAAAATTGAATCGATATATCTCAAAACTTAGGAGCACACTAAATGTTTGAAAATTGATTTTATCCCTTTACAGTCCTTTGGGGTCGAAATAACAATCAATCACTTCTTAGTGCTTCCCGACACCATTGTAGGAATATTTTGAAGAAAAAAAATCGAAATACTTATTTGCTATAGTTCTATCTGAAAGTTGTTGTTTTTTTGTTGTTGTTGTTTTTTTNGGGGGGGGGGGGTTACGGCTCGCCTACTACGAGGTCATTGGAACCGTGAAATTATTCGAAAGTAGATGAAATTATTCGAATATATTTGACAACGAAATATTGTACTTCTCTTGACTACGAAATATAAAGTAAATATTAATTAATAAATATATATTACATCCAATACGCTGTCGGAACTACGATATATACGTTACTTTTTAAATTTAGACCTTTTTTAGATTAACATATTTTATTTATATGGTACATTACATAAAACATAACCTAACTCAATGTACCACATATCAAATGAAGAAAAATTATTGATTTGTCTTAGGTATACCTCTTTGGCGTAGCCTTCCCGTTCAAGGACTTATTTTTCATGACTCTGAAAGTGAGGTCGATCTTGGAGTCGCACTTTAAATAGATTAATTTGTTAAAAAGTGAGAAAGTTAAAAATAATTTTAGCATATAAATATTCCTAATAGTGCTAACGAACTCGATGTAACAAGTAATGTGCGAACATTAAAGGAAACCATAGTGTGTTATTGTAAGAATAATAATCGATTGAAATTTTTATTTGTACCTACAATTTCTAATTACTTCAAAATCATTAGATACAAATTTCATCAGTCGCTAAGTAAATCTCTTCTTTATTTTCCATCTCATTATGCAGTCCCTTGTTTACTAACTCTTGTCTTACCTTCATTACCCTAGTCTTTACTACTTCTTCCGTACACTACTTAGCATAAGCTACTTTTCATAATCGGATGTCAAACTTCTTACTCGACCTTCGGCGCAATTCCCAGCCTTTTCTTCCTCAGATCTCGTTATTTTCTCGTATGCATTCTCATGCAAATTAGAGCTCTTCATTAAGTCATCCCGGGTTCAATTCCCGGTGGGACCAGAAAAATTTGTAGCTTTTCACATTAATCTCCCAGTTCAATACAGGTGTGACTACTGAAAAGATAACCCTCCTTCCTATATCTAGCTCCTCCTAGTATCAATAACTCTAACTATTACTAACTACTTCTACTAACCCCTCCACGTGGGTCGAGTTGTTGGTAAACCCAGCTAACTGGCCCACCTATACTAATACCATTCTACCCTCCTACCTCCTATCGCTCCATGTAGATAAGCTTCAATAGCAAGCAACATTTCCCAATTACAAAAAAACATGCAAATTACATTGTCTTTTAAAACGTTTTTACACAGTCTAAATACAATTGATAAATTTATCTTCCTACAAACATACTTCAGTAAAATATCTATTTTTAATTTTTGCCTTCATCTAACGTTTAATTCATTATCGTTTATTTTGGTCATCTATCACTGCACCGCCAACTGAGTCGTTCCAGAGCGCATTTGTTGTAGACTCTCAGTTACAGCCTTGTAGTCAACCTACTACCATCCCTGCCGTGGGGAAGCGGGTGTTTTTATCCTACCTCTTGGCTACATCCTTTTTGTCATCACTGTCGTTCCGAGTACCTACTCGTGGAACTGTTTGCGTCGTCCACGGCCAGGAGAAAATTACGACAGACCGGGACTCGAACACGGGATCTTCTGCTTGTAGTATGCAGAAAGTTTTGTAATCGTGAAAAAAAAAATCGAAAGCGACATTTTGACGGAAATATCTGTTTTGGCGATTCCTGATTCAGAAAAAGTGGTTTTTGACATAACGTCCGTCCGTCTATGCGCAGCCATTCTGAATAGATTCATGGATGAACTTTGTTCGCATTACGTATTTTCGGTAGAATTTACTTGTTGTCGATGCACTTGCTTTAATTTCTTTTACTTTCAAACAGAGGGTACTTCACATGAAGGTCAAAGTATATTTTGAATGTTTCTCAAAAATGGCTCCAACGATTTTGCTCAAATTTTCTGTACGTAAAGGACAATTAGTATGCATTACATCCGCAATTGCGGTATTTCTCTTGAAAGTTTTGTGTAGACGCAGTAAAATAATTTCTATCTGCTACACTTACACATTAGTTTACTGTTTCAAGGAGCTTGAATAATATTTAGCAGTGTAAATGGACCAAGCAGACGTAGAATACACTTTTCGTAAACTGAAATGAAAGATATGATAATGATAAAAATACATAGGAGGACAGCAAACGCACTGCCGATACAAAAATGCATCAATTTCTGACTACAACGAAATTACATTTACAGAACACTCTTACGACATTTATAAGTCTGATATGTCTGTATTTGCTTTGAAATAATAATCTGAATATTTATTTTAATTTCAAATAAAAGTGAGTAATAAGTTCATCTAGCGACTTTGAGCATGAATAGAGCACTAGAAGACGACCAAAATATAGGGGACCACGCCAATAATGACTCTTTCACTATAGAATTTTTTTCACGCTCTACGCCGTAGTCGGAGAAACGAGTATGTGAAAGTGTGTGCAATGGTTTTGTACCACTAGTTTTATTTGGAAACCCCACGTTCCGGTACACCAATTTTCCATTTATAGAATTATAAATCTGGTTTGCCATCCTATCATCAGTCTATTCGCTAACTGCTTCATCTATCCCTTCTCCTCGCATCGAATTACTTTTTCCATTTAGCTGTATTTCGCTCGTCTGTTGCAATATTCCGCGTAATTAGTTTTTGACCATTGAGATCAAATGGAAGTACATCGCGCGGCTTCTGCGCGCTCCTCCTATACTTCGTAGACAGTGCCTTTGTAAACCTCTAAACTTTCCTTCAACATATGCATACACACAGTATAGCCAAAGGTTTTTGCCATTATCGTATGCGGTTTACGTGTTTAATTTTATGGCGTGTAATTAGTTTCAGGGTCTGATGATGTCATACATTCGGTTAGAGAGCTCTCACCAAAGAACATACAAGGGGAAGTATACGGGGCTTTTCAACACCGCTTCTTGACGTCACTCATTGAGACGAAGCGTCTGCAAAAGAATTTTATCCCGTGAATTTAATAGACTATAATAAATTATTGTTTATCCACATTAATATATAAATGCGTAATGCGAAAGTCTGTTTGTCTTTTTGTTACTTAATCACGACCAAACCACATAACCGATCATGATGAAATTTAGCAAGGAGATAGTTAAAACGACCAGGATGTACATAGGCTAACTCTTATTTTTTAAATGTGTGAAAAGAAAGATAAAAAATGAAGTTGAAGATAAATATTGATGAAATCCGGGGAGGAAATCGGCCATATTCGCTTACGCTGCCTCTCAAGAGGGAATGGGAAGACGTGTAAAAATCCTAAAACATATTTGAAACCTTAGTTATCGGTGCCGTTGAGGTGGATAAGGACGCCTCCAATGGTATCACCCCTAGGAGAAAGAATAAAGCTGGAGACATTAAAGAATGCACGCGAGCAAAGCTACAGGTACTCAACTAGTATGTATATAATCAAATGTCATGTTAAGTTAAATGTATTTTTAATTCGAGAGGTTATGTATCAAATCTATTCACATAATTAAAAAGAAGCTCTATATAAATTGTCTTAACGTAAATAATGGACATAACATTTGTTTATATACTTAAAAAATTATTTTTGCCATACTTTACGAAATAAAAATACTGAATAAAATACTTTTGGTTTCGTATCGATTTACTCCACTGTGCGGAGACACGAAGAGACGTTGAAAAGCGACTTTCACTAGCCTCGTGTACGTGCCTCTTAACGGAAACTACGATAATGAAACTCGTCGAAAGTTTGAGATTTTGAAAAAATTCATTTTTTTCTATCATAATATAAAAACTGATTTTATAGAAGTAATTAAGATTTAATTATTAAACCACTCTGGAAAAAATATTTATAAGAGTGATTTTTCAATAATTGAATTGAACTCATGTTATGGTGTATTGTTCGGACTGCTTATTTCAAACTCAGAGATAAGTTAAGAGAAAAATGTTCATTACTATTATTTATTTTTCTTAATAGATGTAAATCATGAAATAAAAATATCGTCGAAGCCAAGTGTCTCTGTCACCTCAACCGGAAAGTTACTGCCAGTTTCTCTCACCACCCCAACCAGAAATTGTTACGTTCCTTGAACCATAAAGAACCTCATATCTTGCTATCATCTTTGAATTGAATGAAGTAAATATAAGGATTATCGTAATTCACTCGGATGATGATGTATTTATTTATTTTATGACTTTTGACAAGGATTAGACCATGAGGTCTGCTCTTCCACCTAACCGTTGGACTTGGGTAAGGGAATTTGGAAGGAGTGATGATTAATAATAATAAAAATAATAATAATGATAATTTATTAATCTGCAAGTGAGCAAAGCTCGGCGGCAGATGAAAAACATATGGAGATAACAAGAACACACATAACACGATAATGTGAAATTAAAAAACATCTTCGCCCAAATATCTATAAAATACACACACACACACGGAATAAAATGCTTAGAAAATTAGAACACAATATGACTAATGACCTCTAGGCTCTAAGAACCTCGATGTTGACGAGCCCTAAAGCCCCATTTAAAAAAACAATAAGCGATAAGGATAATACAACTAAGAAATTAAAAAAAATACATTAGGCCCATATGTGTGTACAGAAACACATTTTCACTTACTAACAGATACAGACACACACGCATACGTACAAGCACGCTTCAGTATACACACATATATCATTACTCCTCCTATAACCTTAATGTAGAAATAATTGCTACGATATAATTGAAAAAAATTAATAACTATAAAAAATAAAACAGGATTGCTGCGAACAGTCACGCACACTTCACATCACATCACTACACTACACTGCTCTGCAATTCTATTCGCTCTGATCATTTTCTATACCCTTAGTCTCCATTCACCTCACTACACTGCACTTCACATGTGCTCCTATTTCGAAGAAGTAAGACGACGATTGCGGAAACATTTTACTCTTTTTGTTAAGTTCGTAAGTGTTCTTGCAGGTAAGTTATTCCAGTCTACAGTGGCTCTATTCACAAAGGAGTATTTCCCAATATCTGTTTTATGTTTCCTACATTTTATTTTACGCTTGTCGTCGCCGCGACTCCCTTAAGGAATTGGTAAGGAGAGATGCACGTATTATGATAAAATACGCGCTCAAATCAGTTACTGAATCAAAGTGAAAAACCAATTCTTCTTTATATGAGAAGCAATGAACGCTTGTTTACACCCTCCACAAATGAAAATTTTGCTTAAATTACGTTTCAGACGATGTGTTACTCGATAGAATCTTTAGTACTTTGCAAGGCTTAGCTCTGGCACTCTCTTCAAATTAGTATCACATAATACAAAAATCAACACAAAACAAATTCTATATTTTTTTCCGCTATGAAAAGTACAAAATGGGATCATGGGTTATAATTAATAGTAGAGAATGATAAAAATTGTACCAAGATTTTTTTTTGTTATATTGATGCAGATGCAGACATTGACGTAGATACGAAATATCTATCTTTGATTTTGATTGAGGAACCTTTACATTTTATTTAAGGAAATATGGTAATCAAGTTATCTATTGGTTGGAGTCTATTTCCATTATTATTATTATTATTAAAAAACACACTAATACGGTTAATAGAGAATGGCACCAAAAAACGTCTTTATTATGTGAATTTCAACAAAATTATTATTGCAGGGGTTTTTTTAATGGAAAAATATCTTCTTAGTAAGAAGTATACTTCGTAATACATTCTTATAGAGAATACATTACTCATCCTATGCTCGCGCTTCTAGCGGTCGTTAGCCGTACCAAAGTCTCGCAATTCGTCACTCAAAAAGAATGATGGATGATACCTTATTTTTTTCTTGCTCGGAATTCTCAAGGATTACTGATGCCGTACTGAAGCAACCCTCATCCTTCTTAGCACAACATTCAAAGGGCGTAGAATATATTTATTGGATTTGTGGAGGTGTTTTATGAATTTCATTACACTGATGGTATCCCTCTTTATTGTTCTTTTTTGCAATCTATCGTTTTATTCATGTGAGATTACTCTGTCACCACCACAAGCTCATGAAGGGATAATCTCATGAAATGCACACGCTACGATCGAACTGAAAATATATTCTCGAAGTCGAAGGTACTTTTAGACAATTCATTAACTGTTTATTTTATTTGCAATGTTGATTTATGATCTATGGGTCACGATTTATATATTAATGTTACTCAACATCTTTATATACATCAAAATACTAAGCATATATTTCTTCCGTGGACCCTACACGTGGAGAAGACGTGTGATAACTTTCGGTCAGGTGAAAATAGCGACGAACCGAGATTTGAACCCGGGATTCCTGCATTGATCGCTGGGGTGTTAAACAATACACCACCCGTTCGCCTTCCACAACTGTACACCATTTCCACCCAGAATTAAACCCCAGAGAACCTAAGACACATCCCATGAGAAAACATATTTACTTTCAGAGAACGCGTACAACAAAAGTTTCACTTTAGTAGCGTATGTAGTGGGAAAGGGGACATAGTTCACCCCGGACTTCGTCGAGTAAGGTGTTTCCAAATGGGTCAACAAAAATAATACGAAGAGTGTGGTGGCGTCTTCGCTTCCACGATCCCATTGAATGGTAGAGCGTGGGTGTAACGTCGGCGCCAGGACACGCCAGCAACTTGCGAATATTACTTTGCTAAAATATTAATAGCTCTTTGTATTTCCCAAGCAGGATACTGTTAAGAATATGACAATAAGTGGCCGGTCCGCGCTATGACGGACGTGCGACGAGTTTTCCATGTGAAGGTATTGTTCGAATAAACACTTTTCATCTTAAGGAAAGTATGTACCAGTGTATTCGAAGAATGCAGTCGGCGACGTTGACTCAAGGGGGTTCAGGTGTTCCTAAATTAAAGACGAATTTCACGAAGAAATGAAAGAAGAACGAAAAGAGTGTTTGCGAAGCGCCTAGGTGACGCGCATAGCGATTCGTCCTCTACGGCGCGTCCTCTGCATTCCTAGAAGCGAAAAGGGGACACAAACAGAAGTGCTTGCACGGTGGTGGCGAAGGCGTGGTTATTCGCTGATCACGTGACGTCTGGTACAGTATATATTGAGAGGCGTGAATCTCCTCGGGGATGCTTTACAAAGGAACGTAGAGATCCGTCAGCACGGATAAGTGACTGTACTAAGTTTTGGTCGTGGAGACCAGATTGTTTGTTAAGGCTGCTGCGGTAGACTTAATGAACT
>NNCF01126164.1:215475-235284 GCA_002313205.1 Laupala kohalensis | reverse complement strand
TGAACTCATTACTAGGTGCGAGGGTCGTAATTAGTATCAGTTAGTTGTTGGGTGAAAACAACTTATCTTTTCGAAAGAACCGATAACCTGAGGGTTTATTAAAATTTAGTTGTCTTCAACTATATTTTACAAAGTATAAACGATGCTCTCTTACAGCATTATTTGTCTAATAAACGATTATTAGATGTATTGATGATTTTGGGAGTTTGTGTCTGTAAACAATTCAGATTTCATGTAATTTGTAATAAATCATTATTTAGTATTATTACACGTGAGTTTGGTTGCTCGGGAAACCGAGCTGGTGGCAGCAAAAAAAACTACCATAGGGATTTTGGTATTTATGTGGATCCCGCTTCTACCAAAGAAATAATAACAACACATCAGGGTTTAAGGTGTGATGTTACAGTGGGTTCAAACTCTGCTCAGCCGAACTAGGTAAGGTTTTCAGCTGGGGTTTCTCTCACATACTCCAGACAAATGTCAGTTCGGTACCATAAGTTTCCTGACAACCCAACATCTCTCCTTCCCAATTTCCATATTCGAGTCCATCGGTTAGGTTGAAGAGCAGGTCTCATGGACTGAACCTCGCCAAAAGGCAAAAAGGAAATAATGGTAAATCCGAACAAATATAATATAATATTATAACAGTGAAATAGGTCATTGCTACTTTATAACTTCAATTTACTTTACTTTATCACGAACATAGCTTGCAAACACATTTGTGTGGCGTGAATTTTGGAGACTCCAAAAAGACTCTTGCCCCGGGTTTCGTACGTAGCTATTTCATTACGCAGCAGATTCTCCTCACACAACATGAAATGAATAATTGAAAATATTTATTTACTGATAAAACTAAGCATTTTAACATTGATAAATAATTCCTTTTTATAAGTCAAGGTACATGCCAAATTCTGCAAGACTTATGTTTCAGTGTTTTGCAACTAAATTCGCACCTGAAATTAATTTAGAGCCACTTCTTACCCATACAACGCGTTCAAATCAATTAAGACACGAATTCATTTTAATAATTAAGATGTGGAAAACCTTCACTTCCTGTTAATTTTAATATACCTGGAAGCTTTTCAGGGCACGACTCGCGATGAAGCATGAAGAGCTTACATAACGAGAGAGTTTCGCGGCAGGAATCGATTCTTTAATCAGTTACACGATTCATTCGACTTTAGGAGCTATATCTCCTTTACAATTATACATGTATTGAATATGGAGTCTAATATATCGAATGTTTACTTTTCCATGTTTGTTCTATATATTTACCTACTAGGAAAAAGGAAAATTTATTTTCGAAAGATGTATGTTTTCGTTATCGATATTTTTTCCAAAATAAATAAATAAATAAATAAAATTATTGTCAAAAAGGCAAAAGTTACAAACTGTGTATGAACCCGTGGAGGACAATAAACTAATTTGCTCTCCGGAAGCAAGCAAAGGACCGTCCCATCAATTCCGATCAAGGGTCCTAAGGCAGAGGCGGATTTAACATTTCCACACACTCCTAACGATAAAAAATATTGTTCGACACGTGTTATAGTATTAACATATACCAACAAATATTGTATTTAATAAAACATGGAAAAGTCATTTCATAAGTACGTATTATTATCAAACTATAAATAATTCGGAAAGTATTGTTGATAATTCGTAACTGTTAAATAACACTAAATTCGCGAATAATTATATTAATTAATGCCGTCTCTAGACAAGAGCCTATCGAGTCCCTATAAAAAATCCGCCTCTACCCGAAGGAAAACCGAAGAAAAACCCGGGCCAGGATGGGGCTACAAAATTAATGTACACAACCGTGCTAAAGTTGAGTACACATAAAACTAAATTAATATGAGTCATAAGACTACACAAACATGCAAGAAAATAGTTTTTGAAATTGTTAAAAGTTGTTTTGAAAGTACTACAGCAATGGCGTGATAAAGTGCAAGACGGATTTAGCTTTTATTAAAATCAATAAATTCTTTTATATTGTAGAAGCACTAGTGCACGAGGTAGCTTTTAACCGCGGATTTGAAGGGATTCAATTTCATAATATCCTTTATATTTTTGGGGAGGGAATTTCATAGAACGATTCCCGAATGATATGCTCCCTTCTTCAAAATACAATAAAAAAACCCTTAATACAAAAGTAAATCATATGTTCATCCTATAGAGTTTAGATGGCACGAAGAGAGTGTGCCGTTCGCGTTTCATTTCTTCGTCGTGTAATGACTCGCTGCCTACGTTATTTTTAGTATTCACAATGAGAGTACTGTAAATAATCTTGTAATGTAACTTTAACATAGAGTACATGGTATGTCTATACGGTTCCTACGGTACACTGTATAGAATTCAATCCCCAAATCATACATGGTATGTCTATACGGTTCCTACGGTACACTGTATAGAATTCAATCCCCAAATCATACATGGTATGTCTATACGGTTCCTACGGTACACTGTATAGAATTCAATCCCCAAATCATACATGGTATGTCTATACGGTTCCTACGGTACACTGTATAGAATTCAATCCCCAAATCATACATATCTTCGAATGCTCCGATCATTGCCGGTTCGAGTTAATTCGGTTATATCAGATTTTTCTATACCTACTTACTTGTGAAGCATATTGCAATGCACAGATTTGTGACTTCAATCGAATTATAATTTCAAATTGCTATGCAAAAGATACGCCGACGTTCATGAAGATTGTCGAGGCAGAAAAAAACATTATGGATGCGACTACCATAGGACCTAAATCCAGAGACAGGAACGGTTTTCTCTAAATCGTTGGAAATGACTTCCAACCTTACAGTACCCGAAATATGGGTTGGGATGGCATCCACTGGTTTGGATCCTTTCCTTTTGGGAATTTGGATCTCACGTCCAAACCTGTTCTCTCAGTAGGGCGTATAAATGATTGAATTTATCCCGTCGTTCAGAAGGCATTAATTTTTTTAACAATAGTTGTTCTCGCACTTTCCTAAATTTTTAATTAACTTGAAAAATTAATTAGCTTCACTCTACACTTCAAAGGTGGTTTACATTATCTTTGAATACGAACACAATGAAAATGAATCTTGATAACATTCCATTTGAACGTATATCTATCACTAAAATACGTGCAACTTCGATGTCTTGAACTGACTATTACATCCAGAAAGAGCTGTTTACGCAGTATAACCCAAGTAGCGAGTCTGACCGTATTTATAGCGGGATGTTCTTCCTCACCAAGTGCTCATCCGAATTCTTTGGTGGTGGTGCAATGTTATGTCCCGTGTTTGTTTAAAATACTCTTGAGTTCTGTTTGTAGGGGAACTCGGGCAGCGAAGATTGTGTTGGGCGCGTTACAGCGAGTCGATGTTAGTCACTATAAAAGAAAACTGTACAAAACAATTATTTAAGTTTTCTATCTTAAATTTGTTAATTAAATGTGGGTTAACTCGTGAATTTTGGAGTTTTTAATAAACTTGTTTCCGGAAATGTGAAGGTCGGGATTTGGAATTTCTTTAAGGGTGACTGAGCTTTTGCTTACAGTCGGACACAAAATTTCATATTCTCGAGTTTGAAGCTTAATAAAAAAAGAACTGAAGATTTAACGTAGAAACTAATTACGTAAGCGTTATAAAATTAATTCTCCAATAAACTGTATTAAATCACGTTTAATTTAATACATAATGATATTTTTATGAAGGGGAGAACGTAAGAAGTATCCAATTTTAGGCGTCAATTTTAACACTTTGTTTCTCAAAACTGCGTGGTGGTATCGGTTCTAAATTTTTACACGCGGTTATTTTTTTTGTTATAAATATCAGGATTTCATGTCATCAGTAACATGATTTTTTAAAAAACGTTTTCCCCCCCTTAGTGGGTCATCATGGAAGAGCAGTCGGTTGTGTTCAGATAAGCAAAGCACGAGAAAATGTTTTGATGCGAATTCGAGGCAAAATAAATAGCTAATTTTATGTTAATTGTTATCTATATCAGTTTAGTGTCACTGCACTCGGCAGCGATCTACACGTATATACCTTTTCAATAAAATCAGCTGTTTATACCACAAGAATGGGTTGTTTCGAGGATAATGACCTGAGTAATTTAAAGTTCGCAAATTTATGCAATATTTGAACAAAACATGTCTGACTTAAAATTGACTGTTTATCATGTTTTTTCAAAAGTAAAAAATCCAATATCCATCGTCTGTTTTAAAGTTACTACCTACATCGCTTTCCCTATAGAGTCAAGTACACTGATTTTACTCAAAAATCTTCCCTCACACACCGTGGCGGATCTAGACCATAATCAATGGGGGGGGGGGCTAACCAGGGACCATTTTCGTTTAAAAATTATGGTTTTACTACACAAATTTTATAAATATTACCTTAAATGAAATGCATCAAATAATTTAAAAATCTGGAATTATTAACAACAATATCAATTATTTATTGAAGTTATTTACATTGGATTATTAGTATTAACATGGAATTATTAATTTTATTAATTTGGTATTATTAAAAACAATAACAATTATACATAATAACAATTATTAACCCAGAAGCATTTTTACGAAGTATGCCATTTATCAACTTCAAATTTATTTGGTAAGAGTTAGGTCCAATGGGGGGAGGTTATAGTNCCCCTTAGCCCCCCCCCCCCCCATAGATCCGCCGCTGCTCACACACCAACTCAAATCATCGAAACACAAATTGAATAGTTTGTACTATAATAAAGCGTTTTCGTTCGAAAATTTAGTTTTTTGCGCGAAATTTACTGTGCAAATATAATAGAAAAACACTATTGATAAGTGAACTCTATTATTTTCAATAATAATTTATTAAAAACATCTTTAATTATTTTTCTTTTTGTAACTCGTTATCATTAATTTGAATTCGATATATACGTAATATGTTCACGATTTCGGTTCTGAAACTGTGTCTCTTTTCTATGTAACTTAGAGAAAACGAAGAGAAGTTCTGACTTGGTCTGGTGACAAAGAGCAGGAGGCAGGATTCGAATTCGAGCTTCTAGTTCCTTAAGCAGATGCGCCGGTGGAGCTACGTCCAAGGCAGCTGCTTCGTAGAGTGCAAAAGGACAACCATGGATGGAACAAATGAAAGAAAAGGAAAAATCAATAGTCCCACCGGTGGCTTTGGTAGTGTTGTCGCTCATCACCAAGTTATCCCGGGTTCGATTCCCGCTGGGGCCAGAAAATTTGTAGCTTTTCACAATTTTCACATGTCCCAGTTCACATAGCTTTGACTACTTCAAAGTAAACCTTCCTTCCTCTATCCAACTCCTCCTAGTATCAATAACTCTAACTATTAGTAACTACTTCTACTAACCACGTGGGCCAAGTTGTCGGTAATCCCAGCTTAGTGGCCCACCTACTAACAATGGCCTACCACCCATCTCCTAACTCCTATCGCTCCATGTAGATAAGCTTCAATAGCACTAAGCTACATTTCCCATTTACAAATACAACAATATTATTAAAAATCAATAATACCATGACGGTTCTTACGAGAATTTTTTTAAGGATGCAAGAGATTTGATTTCCGACTTTTCATCATTTTAACTTGATATTTTAATCCACTATAAAATTAGTAGATATGATTAATACGTATTCATATACGATATGACAATAAACTCATTCTTATCATTATAAAATAAATGTATTACCGTGACCATAACAAATAAATTATATAATGAATATTAAAAATATTTTGGTAACACTATCTAAAGTATTATGGAACTCCAATTTAATTCATGTATTTTAGCAAAATCGATTTTTAAATTTAATTTCGATGTCGAGTTTTCATTCATTTATTAAGATCGCTTTTTAATTATTGGTCATTGATGACCTTTTTAAAATTACACAAGTTTGATTACATACAAATCAAAAGGAGCGACTATTACACTAAAACCAATTTTTCACACACCATTTTGTACAAATTACAAGAAGAATTCAACGGAACACACTCCAGTGTTTAGAATAAACTTTTTACTGAATGAAAATTCAAAACAACGAGGAAGTCAAAGGACTTAAACTGCTCCAGGGCTCTTGTATCTTAAGGTTGAGTACATATATAAAAATCATTAACTTCAATTTTATAAAATAACATGGATATTAATGGGGATTCAAGGTAGATTTCTTGCACACACAATTCAAAACCTAATGCGAATGAGGTCACATGGTTTCAGGTACTAATAGAAGTGAACTATTTGAAAATGTCTGTGGCATGGAAATCAGGAAAAGTAATCCATGAAATTATTTGAAATTTCAAAGAACACTTCTTAAAGTTCATTGCAATTAAAATGTAAAGTATGGTTAATATTATAAACGTAGGCTTCCGCGGTCGGAGTCGGTGTGAACTTGTCTGTCCGGGACAAACCGCGTCTTAGCAGATACAACTACCCTTGATAGTAGATACAACTTGGTAGTTGTACCTACCAAGTCGCGGTTTGTCCCGGACAGACAAGTTCATAAGGTTAATTTCGATAAATTACTCGGGCAGAAGAAAAATTAAAATTTGCTGCTTATCAGTAGATGTGAATCTCCATTCTCCAGCTCCAGCTTACTAATTTGCCCACCAGAGTTGAAATGCATCGTGTTGCGCCGAGTGGCAATTTTTTTATCTTCCACGAAAGACTATTTTTCAATTATTGTCAAAAAAACCGTTACAAACGGCGCATTACCACGTGGGCAGCAATGAGCTAGTATAACTCTCCACAAGCAAGGGATCATCCGATCAAGGGTGTAATGCGGTGATGGATTGTATATTTCTAAAATTAGTCATTTAACTACACATAGTGTCATCTATTTATCATTCATAAACAAATCGTAACTATTAAAATCATTCAAAATTCGGGATTAATAATAACTTTGTTAATGACACCTAGATCCTAGCATTAACCCCATCTAGACCCGACCCTAGTGGGTCTACATCCGCCTCTACCGGAAGGCAAACTGAAAAAAAACCCAGGTCAGGACAGGGTTTCAAACAGAATTTGATGTTTACCTTTAAATTCCATTTTCAACGATTTATTACTCGATTAACTGTTCACATAGAATTTAGGGTCCCAAGGGAACCGGCACACTCGACCTCAATTGAATACCATTAGCCTTAAGTCAATATTGCAGAAGACCCGCATACATCTCTGTGCCTTGTTTACTCGACCCTGGATCGTAAGAGCCTTTTCTCTGTATTCACTATCTTTTTCCTATTCATCTCACACACACAACCCTTTATCCTCAGCATCTACCAGCAGAACTTCGTAGAACAGTCTATCTCCATTATCAGCTCGAGATTGACAAACTCTTCGATAGCGACGGACAAAAGCGGTAAATCACACGAAGGAAATTTTTTGACGTTTCTTTCCATTCAAACAGTGTTGTCTCAGCAACAGTTTGCAAATTAATATTCAGTGGAAAATTCAATCATAAGTGGTTACTATGGTAAAGTCATTGAGATGCTAGATGAGTATCACTGCATAGCACGAAATTTGATCACGAATTTTCAATGGCTTTCATGTATGTGTACAACCTCACAAAAATATAAATTTTTTTTTTTCAAAAATCAAAACGTCAAAAGATTTAGTCCTCTCCCCATCTATATTTCGTTTTCATTTTATAAAAAATTCTTCATTTTGAAAGGCTAAAATAGGAATGAAATTTCCGAAAACGAAAACGAGCTCTTGAGAAAGGGCGTATTTCTGTCGATTTTATATCATTCTATCAATTTTGCTCATTGAAATTATAAACTTCAATAGTTACGTCCTATGAGGCAGTAAGATATAATATTTTTGTACAATAATCACAAATTCGTGCGAACAGGTTCTGAAGCAATAATTCATAAACAAGGTTCAAAATTGAATTTCGAAAACCTGTTCAAGATAATGAATGTAAAATAAATCTCAACCCCTAAATGGAATACTCAGAAACAATTTAAGTCCCACCGTCGGCAGCAACCCCTTGAGAGAGATAAATCACGATCAGATCTCCGATTCGTCACGGAAGCTCGTCTGAGCGTGGGTCGTAGGTTGCAGCCTCCCTCGCAAGGGCGAGCGATGTGGGGTGGACGCGACGGGGTGACCCGCACGGAGTCGGCGCATGCGTTCCCTAGTCGCCTACGCCGCCGCCGGAGCGGGTGCCGAGCGACCGCCGACGGACGGCGATGCGGCGACGGGCGCCAGTAGCCCCGCGACCCGCAACGCGAGTGTACAGGAGGCCTTCGCTAAGCCGGCGATGAGCCATCGACGAGGGATGCGGCGACGGCGATTCCGAGCGCTGGACGGCCAGGGTGCCGGCGTCGCAGAGAACGCGGTTGGGGGTGCAGGTCCCGCGCCGTGGGAAGGATTGCACACCGGCGCACGCAAAATCAGTGAGTTCTTCTTTTTATTTCCGCATTCTATTTGTTTTATGTGTGTCTTGTGTTTCTTATACGAAAAACATGAGTGTATTGAAGTGTACGGGGATTCAAAATAAACTTACAACCAGTGCAGTGCTTGGGAGTGATATACATATTTTGATTAATAGTGCAGAACTAGTTCAGAATTTTTTTTAGGAAGGATAAAAAATATATATCGACTGGTTTTGATATTTATATCAGTGCAAATGTTTACGTAAAAATGTTTCCTCATCGCAAATCTACAGAGTAGTAAATGTTCGCAGAAAGAGAATAACATTCGCGCGTGACGGAGAACAATAGTAGTCGGAAATTTTTGCTCATGGATAAAGAATTCTATCAAAATTGTCAAACTTAAAAAAAACAACGTATAAAGTATGCGAAATGCCGAAAGTTTTTTTATTAAGAATTAATTGTTTGCCAATCCATATTTCTTTTCAACTTGGAAATCAATTGATTTGTGATATCTTTCATACGAATATCAGGTTAAGAATTCTCAAATGAAGGTATGCCAATTAACAAAATAAAGTATCTCGTTGTTAAAAAATTTAAAATATTTTAACACGTATTTAATAGTTGAAAACTCATTCAAAGATTTACCATAAAAGAGTTTACGAACTATTTTTACAGCTTCTCTGATTACAATACAGAATTTAAACTGTTTCTTCATTTATTTTCGGAGTACCTTTCAAACTGCTCCCATTTATACGGAGGCAGTTAATATTTATAAAACAATAACAACGACAAGAACCTGAACTTAAGAAGTACTGCCTGTTTGTGAGGTGAAATCAAAGATTTTCTTCTTGTTATTTCGAAAGAGTGAAGTAAATATTTCTTGCGTTCGTTGTTGAAAGTAATAGTAAATAGTAAGGATCAGTAAACTTTTGTAACTTTTTTGTGACCCTTGTTATGACAAGGTGGTGACTGTGTCATAGACCAAAATAAACGAAATAGATGAAAAACTGTTTTGTTACAATATTTATTTATCATATTAGTATAAAAGCTATATTTTCAAAGAAAATAGAACATAAATTCGCAATTCGTTCATCATAAAAAGGATTCATTTCGAATTCTAGTTTATATTTCTTCCACAATGCCGTTGGAATAGATTACATTATCACTTGTCATTTAATTGAAGCAAGAGTGTTATATTGAAGCAAGCCATCAGGTCTGCTCTTCCACCTGACTAACATTAATAATGACTACATCAGTATTTACCTTCATACAATTCGGTACAATACATCATACATTTATAATAATATAAAATAATAACACATATTCAAACAACATAAAACATAGGCCTACATACATGAATAAAAGTAACGATAGTTGGAAGATAAATTCTATATTTTACTTAAAAGGATCATAAGAAACTATGTTTCGTAAAAAAAACTTTATACAATATATCTGTGGCTTCTGGTAATATCTGGGTAAGAGTGCTTGTTTTTTTCGAGTATTGGCCGTTTAAAGTTACCAAAACGTTTTTCTGATATAACCTTGAAATTGAACTTTGATATAATGTGCTATTTTACTGCTTCACAGCTACGATGGAAAACTGTAATTTTACATAAAAGACTGAAAAAATTAATAATAATGATGATATATTAATCTCCAAGTGAGAAATGCTCGGTGGCAGATGGAAAAGAAAACTTAATAAGAGAATACATACAACGATAATAAAGAGCTAAATAACAAATCGCCCAAACATCTATAAAATACACACACTGGGTATAAAATCGTTAGAAAATTAATACACACTGTAACACTGAGAAATAAACTACATTTAATAAATTAATTATATACATGAGGCCCATATGTGTTTATATTCACATACGCATACCAATACATTTTCGCTTACAAACATACAGACACACATTCATACGTACAAGTATGCTTCAATATAAACACATATATCAATGGCCCTTTTTAATGAAGTTTTTATCATGAAGAATGAAACATAAATAGTTACTTGGTTGCAGCAAAAGTATGTTAATCGAGTTTTGATTATTTTACCATATTTATCTGATTTATTACGTTTTTACTCGTGTTAGTAAATTACTTAAAACATTATTTTGGAGTTACCTGTTTTTCCTATTAAACTTATACTTAACTGGTTATTATTCTTTTTTAGAGTTTGTAGTACGTAAATGTTTCTGTACCGTTTAGACTGATGCCAGTAAAAATTGACATATTCCAATTTTTAAAAAATTGCTGTTACCTGGTTATAACCAATAAATCCACTATTGTAAATCCAATATATTGTTTCTATACAAAGGTTTTACACAGTTTAGCCGACAGTTCCTTTTTATTAAGTAAAATTAAATTGTACATCCCTAGGAATAATTTACTGCCTTTTATAGTTTTTTTGTTCCTCGCTGTAACGCAGTTCAATTCTGTAATTTTTCTTTGTTTGAAACTTTCCGTTTACTTAATATGTATAAATATGAACTAAACCTGTTTAATTCTAAAGTTAATCTGGTGTTGAATCAAATAAATAGGGTTTTCTCTTATTAGTTTTGTATAGAATAAGATTTTTAGTTTTAGTTGTATGTAGAATAGTAACCACTTTGTTTTCACTATAATGTCAATTTTTTAAATTTTTTGTCATTAGTTGAAGGTTGTACAATAAGTTATTTCATTACTATTACACCTAAATATTATCATTCTTGGTACATGTGTTTTGTATCTTGTACTTATGTTTAATTTAATTTTCTAACAATTATGTTTTCAAAATAGCTGTTTTGGGATTTCCTGTAGCCATTGTATGAACAAATAAATAAATAACTGGAATCCAGAGATATCAGATATGACATCGAAAAAAAAGCTTTCTTGTCAGGAAGTGTTAAGCAGCAACACCTTCACGGAAGTGAAAGAACATTCCGCCCCCTTCTCCAGTTTCGAGGGAAAATACACGACGCCTGAGCGACGATCCTTTAACGACTACGTGACCTGGTCAATGGCAACGATAGCAACCCCTATCAATACGAAGACGAATGGAACAATGGGAAGTGATGAACGGAATTGGCCCGGGTTTTTCTCCACTTTTCCTTCGGGTAGAGGCGGATTTCTTATACAGGTTCTCTAGGCTTTTGTCTTTGGGCGCGTTTATTCAAAGAAGAAATCGTAAATTTAGTGTTATTTCAATTCCTATGATTTGTATACACTATACTCAGAATAATTTCTAGGTCGATATTAATTCGTACATGTAAAATATATTTTTAAGTTAAATTAGAAACATGTTGATATTCTATTAGTATTATAACTGGTAGCTAACTTTTTATCATATCTAGAAATTTATGCTGAAATTTTTCAATCCGCCTCTGCCTTAGGGCCCTCGATCGGAATTGATGGGATGGTCCCTTGTTTGCTTCCGGAGAGTAAATTAGTTTATTGTCCTCCACGTGGTCATACGCAGTTTGTACTGCTTTTTTGACAATATTTCTTTTTATTTAAAAAAAAATCAAATGAAGGATGATACTTTAACATCGATCCCCTCTGAGGTAATAAAACTGGATTCGATGCATACAATACGAAATTACAAAAAAATAATTAAATCTAAATAAATTTCTGTCCATAAACACGATCACATTAATGGACATGATTAAGATTGGAGCTTTCAGAATTTTGTTGCATATCTGATATCAAATTTCAACATAAAATCACTGTGATAAATTTCGGTCAGGTGAAAAATCGGGGACGAACCCGGGAATTCTACATTGATCGCAGGGGTGTTAACCACTACCACCCATTCGCCTTACGCAACTGTACACCACTTCCACCCAGACCTAAACCCCGGAAGACCCGAGGCACATCACCATACAGAAGACAAGTGAACCATTTTCGTCTGACCGAAAGTTATCGCATATCTTCTCCACGTGTAGGGAAAAATATATGCATAACGAACAGTAAAACATAGCAGGGGCGGATCCAGGATTTGATTTTGGGAGGAGCCCATAAAGATACCAAGGTGTGTGGGTCCCTCCGCCAAAACATTTTTTAATTGGCTTCTTGAAATTGCAATTTAAGACAAATCTTTCCTGTAATAACGCATTAATGTTAATTGCAACTTTCATAAATGTGCTCTAAAACTTACTTTTTGAAATAATTCGTGTTTTTCGACAAATTTCTACTAATGCCTTATTAAAGAACATACTGATTTATTTATTTTTTCGAAGTAAAAACAAAACATCCTTTTATCACTATTTCTAACTCTTGTGGGACGTGCCCCCTGTGTCTCTCTTGGATCCGCCACTGTCACGTAGGTACGTGTTGAATCCTGTTCTTAAGCGCACCAATTTTTTTAGTGTACCGCCTGGTCCACTATATGCAAGAAAAGAAATATATGCATAAAATCACTGCATTCACTTAAGATTAACTGCTGCACTAATTATCACAATTTACTCCTTAACGATGGTTGAAAATGGAAGTTTCGTACATAATAGAAAAGTCAGGATCACTTGTGAAACGTCGCATGTTGTCATGACACTACTTCATAGCTAAATTTTGCATCTTATGAACACGACTGGACCCTTAAAATCAAATAATTTACTTCTGAATTCTGGAAATTTAATATTTTTAAGAAAAATAAACCGTAAATGACACTATAAAAGTACACCTGCCCCAATCTGCGTATTTGAAACAATATATTTAATTAAAACTGAAATTTTCTGATAAATTTATAATTTTTTAAAACATTCCACATTTCACCAAATGCTATTGGTTTCTGTTACTGCCACGAACTTGTTTTGTGAAATCTTGCATGCCTGTACAGAGAATTGAAAATTACTGAATTTTTGGATTGATTTTTTCCACACAAAAAATAGTAATATGACTTTTAAGGTGTAAAGTGAACTAAAAAAAAAGTTAGGACATGCTGCGTATTAAATTACTGAAACATAAAGAAGGTTTTAAAGAAAAGAATGAAATATGACTACGAAAACGCTTCTAAGAAAAACTATTAATTGAGGTAGTTACATACATGCGAAAGTAATATGAAGGGTGATTTTCGGAAACGTAATTGTCAGGAAATTCTTGGGAAAAGATTTGTTTATTACAATCAATCGACATTCCGTTCGTTAAAATTTGGAATATTTCGTTTATTGCTTTGATTTGCTGTGTTGCTTATAAACAATATAGATAGAATTTGTTGTTGATAGATTTAGAACTTTCAACAGCATTATAGATAATACCAACGTACTAACTACAAAAACGTGTGAAAGGAAAAATATTATTCAATTTCATTCAATGGAAATTACTCAAACATGGACCACTGATACAATACAGTACATTCCGCAAATCCCGATCTCAGTTTTATGCCAATCAGTTTTTGTATCGATTTACGACCAGACCATTATTTTGTTTAAGCAGTAATATGTTTTTCAGAGAGAGTTACACTGGGGGTTATAAAACTGTATCTTAAGTATAATTGTTTAATTAATTTTGTATAGTTTGATGGGTAAGTGATGTGTGGGTATTACATCATTTTATTGTTGATTTTCCATGTCATCGTAATTATTCCAAGTTTCGACTATCCTTATCTCTTCTGGTCTGTTTGAATAAATAAGGGAGAACTGTATGTGAGAATATTTGAATTAGGAAATACATATACAGTAAAACTCGCTTAAGACGCTATTTTCCTTCGGTACCTGGACATTTCCTATACTAGTCAACGTAAAATCCACCTGTTGAGACTCTTTATTCTACTCTGTTATTCTCCCGCTTCATAATCACCTCTTCAACCGCTCTCAGTATTGTAACACTTCCTGGAAATACTGTAGACATTGTTGCTTTGTTTCGTCCAACCAAAAGACCTTAAATTGTAGAGGTATGTTGTCACACAGATGGAGGAGTGATGGCTCTAGTTTTGTTACTTCATTCCTTTATCGGGTGAATGTATCGATTGGTTCAATGTATTCGGTTCGTTGGTGAGTGTATCAGTGTTTTCGTTATGGCCAGTGTTGGTAGAATGACTGGAATGAAACGTAACGCTTTATCGATTGCGGACAAGATGAACACTTTGAAAAAGTTATGCAGCTAAAAAAATCATGTCCAGAACCTCAAATAAACGAAAATAGATATTTTTAATATCTAGATAAATAGATAATATAGATAAATAGAAAATAGAATTTTTAGTATGTATTATTATTATTATTATTATTATTTTACATTGTAGGTACCTTATAATGATGAGCAATACATATTTTTTAAGTACTTAGAGGGTTCTTTTCAATTCACCCGTAAGACGCTTTCCCGCTTCAGACGTTCTTTCGAGTTGGTCCCTTGAAGAGCGTCTTAAGCGAGTTTTACTGTATTTATTTAAATAGAATGTGAATAATGAAAGGACGATGAAAAATGAATTTTAATCTGTAGGTTGAGATGGTGTTTTTCCTATTTATCTTCCTGTTTTTTTCCCGTTTCTGGTGAACTAAAAGATCGAAGTTAAACAAAAGAAATTCTGCATAAAAACAACAATTCGAAATGCTGATATCATAGATATAAAAACAAGAGCTCCTCTTTAAGTTTTGAAATTTTATGGCTGAATGATTGTGCTGAAATTTTACAGGAAACCTAACATTTCATGATTGGCAGTTTTGAAAGTTAAGCGACTGCTTCACAAACTTGAATAATAATAAAATTCACAAAAAAAATCGAGAACCACGAAAAATACAAAAGCACAAAAGCCAGCGTTAATTTCTTTCACAGAAATTGTAACGAATGCTTTCATTAAGACCGTGGATTCATATTCTTTTGTGAGATTTTTTAAACTGCATCTTTTCTAAAGCAGATGTGTTTTCTACGTGGTTATAAATATTAAATAGGAAATAAATATAAAGACTTTTGTTATATTAATTAATAATTATTATAAATTATTAGTAATACGTTTTCTGTCTTATGCTGCGTGAATCAAAACACTAATTGTTACTCATGTTTATTCCCAAATTTCATTTCGGCATTAATTATTGGAAACCTTTAAAATTTGTGACTTGATCTATCATTCTATTATCTGACTTGATTTTGGACTTTTCACTTGAAGACACTATGTAGTTTTCTTTCGTTAAAATGTAAGTTCATATGAAATTGTGATAGAATTACATATTCCATTTTATTTATTTGTTCTGAATACATAGTTTGTAAATATTATGTACCCATATTTACTCCATACGAATATATAAATGCGAAAATGTTTGTCTGTTCGCTGTCTTTTCACTGAGCCGATCTTGATGAAGGCAAAGAAATAGTTTACATGTTCAGAAAGGACGTTGACTAACTTTCATTTTAAAAATGTGTGAAAAGAAAATGAGTATATGTCCACAATCAATATTGTTCTCCTAAATAAATTTCTATATAAAAGTTCGCGTCTAAATTATGTTTACATTCAAAAGTTAACCTAAATTATCCAAAGAAAGGTTTAAAAATAGACGTAATAAAATACTTTAACTTAAGAAAGAAGTTTAAGAAAAAATAAATCCTCATCAAATTTAATGGATTTTTTGTTTCGTGCATTTGACAAAGATGAAAACTGTCATAAATTTTAAATTTTGACGAATGCTTCAGGTTTTACAACTTTATATTGCTCACTTAAGGATGGTTTCACAGATGGATGTATTTATTTTTGCTGCTGGAGAAGAAACTCAAAATGTGCCAAGTTTTGTATTAAATTCGTAATATACATATGAAAAATTAGACTTCTATATGTTTTTTTTGAAAACCAGGAAGTAAAATTATTTTAATTTTACATTATAGATATATTTTCCAGAGTAAAAGAAAATTGCTATAAGATTGGCGACGCCGGGTAAGCAGCTATTCATATATCAGAAAATACAACATTTTCCTTTGTCATTATGACACATGATTATTTTTGTCATTCTACGAAATCACTCCTTTCACGCTGCAATTCACTTAAAATATTTATATTTATCAAAACTTTTTAAATAAAATTTAAGACGTTTGAATAATTACCAACAAATGAGCGTCTTGTAGTGAATGTGAGATAATATCCTTCACATCTTCTTACCTTTTTTGGAGATAGAAGAGCAACCATGGTGAGTCATCTGAAATATAAACAAAAAAGAAAGAAATTTAATATAGATTTAACTTGGAAATATTATTTTATTGGAAAAAAATTAAGTTATGTTTATAGACAATTTTTAAGAAAACATTCATATATTTTTTCCATCACCCGAACAGTTCAAGTCTAACAACACAATGTTTAACAACCTACATATACAACAGACGTACTAACAGTTGTTGGATGGCGTAGTTCCACTTACATTCTGCCCCGAAAACCGACATATTTGCTCCCGTCAGAGTGGTCAAATACCAAGGAAGAGCGCGGTCAAAGCGGGTACTCTATCAATTCTCGTGTTGAACGAGATTTCATCTCAGACCCTTCCGCGTATCCATTGAGTCACAGACATCGATATAAATGGAATGTCACGACACAACAACTAGTGGTGCAAAGCCATTGCACATACTTTCTCACATGCATTTCGCCGTCTGCAGCATAGAGTGAGAAAAAATTCTATAGTGACAGGGTCATTTCTGGCGTGGTCCTCTATATTTTGGTCGTCTTCCAGTGCTCTATTCATGCTCAAAGTCGCTACATGAACTTATTACTGTCATGTATTTGAAATTTGAAAATAAAATAAATATTCAGAATATTATTTCAAAACATATAGCGATATGTTAGTCTTATAAATTTCGTAAAAGTATTCTGTAAATGTAATTTCGTTGTAGACAGAAACTGATGCATTTTCATATCTGCAGTACGTTTGCTGTCCTCCTGTGTATTTTTATCATTATCATATCTTTCATTTTAGTTTACGAAAAGTGTATTCTACGTCTGCTTGGTCCATTTACACTGCTAAATATTATTCATGCTTCTTGAAACAGAGAACTAATGTGTAAGTGTAGCAGATAGAAATTATTTTACTGCGTCTACACAAAACATTCAAACGAAATACCGCAATTGCGGATGTAATGCATACTAATTGTATTTAACCTACGGAAATTTGAGCAAAATCGTTGGAGCCATTTTTGAGAAACATTTGAAAGAGTACTTTGATCTTAATATGAAGTACCCGTTGTTTTAAAGTAAAAAGAATCAGAGCACATGCATCGACAATAAGTAAATTCTACCATAAATACGAATTAAATTGATTCATCAATTTACACAGAATTGCTGCGCACTGACGGACGGACGTTATACTAAATACCACTTTTTGAGAATCAGGGATCGACAAAACGGACATTTCCATCGAAATCTCGCTTTCGGTTCTTGTCACGATTAAATACTTTCTATGTACTACGTATATGAGGAAGTATAAACGATAATAATATCTTATATTCCTCTTCTTCCTTTCAGTCAAATCTTCTTACACACAGATTCTTTCTTCGAACTTCCCACTTCTAACACATTATTCGTCCCTGTACCTTCACCAATTCCTTCTTCCCCTTCAACATGCTTTGTATCATCATCCTTGATCAGGTTTCTCTCCTGTGTTTGAACGGATGCTGGTGGATTTTCACATAGGCAGGAATGTCATTAATACTTTTGTTGTTATTTCTGAATTTTTACTGCACATGATCTCTACGATTGATTTTGGGATAATAAATGGGTAACAATACGTATTTTTTAATAACTTCTTTCATTAATATGAAATCCACCACTGCCCATGGATCCTTGGTTCCTTGCCTGTGTCCGGAGACTAACTTAGTTAATTGTCCCCGTGGTCGTAAGTAGTCTGCAATTGCTATTTTGACAATAAAGTAAATTTCTAATTTTCTTTACTAACGGTTCGTCTCTTGGAGAGTGATAGAACGTGAAAGTTTCCATCATTTGCTTTTCTTCCCTTGTTCGTTCTTCTCTTCATGGTTCCACTGTACTCCCACTTTTGTTCTTCGATCCACTTGTTTCCTCTTCTTTTCACTATAAATTCTTTTGTTAAATTTGTGTGTGGGGGGCTTTAGGGCTCGTCAACATCGAGGTCATTAGAGCCCATGCAAGTAGGGAAAAATGCAGTTTCGCACCATAGAGAAGAGCCGTAGTGACTCTTCCCCGTGTGTGGGACTCGCCGAATATCTCGACCATACCCACTAAAAAACCCTCCTGAAATCAACAAATATCTAAATAGAAAGATGAAAGAAAACAAAAGAAAACAGAATACCAATACATTATATCACAAAAATGAAAACAATTTCTAAATATTATATTTTCTAATTACAGAAACGAACGATGAAAAGAAAGAAGACAGTAAAGATGAAAAAGGAATTAAAATTTTAAACCCTCCCGAGAACTTGTGGGAGAAGCCCCGATCTACTCATAAAATTCAATAGTTTATTAACATTAACCGTTTCATTTCCGAGAATTCTTGGTAAATCTGCAGCCAGACCAATTTGTCTCCGTATACTTGAGTATCTTCTGCAATCAGTTAGTAGGTGACGCACTGTCAGAGAACAACTACACTCCTCCCAAACGGGTTTATCATCAACTAATAAGAGATACCTATGAGTGAGAGGACAATGTCCTATGCGCAGGCGGGTCAGCAAGACCTCGTCGCGCCGAGCTGGCCTACAGGAACTGCTCCATGACTTAACAGAAGATTTGATAAGTCGGAGCTTATTCCTTTCAACAGCTAACCACTCATTGCTCCATTCACTCAGAATCTTCAAATTGATGGAATTTATGAGACCTCGTTTTGGAATCGTGGAGAAATCTACGAGAGTCTTAAGGCATGCCGACTTGGTGGAAACGTCTGCTACCTCATTTCCTCTGATTCCCACGTGTCCGGGAATCCAGCAAAACATTATGTTCTTTTCATCACTTTGCAGTGAGAAAAGTACATCCTGGATGTTCTGGATCAGCTTATCAGCTGGATACATGTTCTGGATTGCTTGAAGGGNAGAGAATCAGAAAAAATCAGGAAATGTGATCCGCGGGAGCACTTTGTTGATCGCAATGCTCTCAATATGGCGTAACACTCAGCGGTGTAAACGCTGCATAAGTCACCTAAACGGTAACCACAGGTCTTACGAGGAAATACCACGGAGCAGCCGACACCATCAACCTGCTTCGACCCGTCGGTAAACACAGGGATATGGACCCGGTGTTTATAGAGGATTAGGTGAAAGTATACCCTCAACATCGGAGCTGGAGTGTTCTTCTTGTCATGATGCAGAAGATCGAAAATAATCTTCGGCTTGTGCAAAGCCCAAGGGGGAGACTTACTAAAACCTTGATGTAAGACATTAGGTGTGCGTATATTTAAGGTTTCCAAAATTTGTTTGGAGCGATATCCAAAAGGTTTGGTTGCTCTCAGTCTGTTGTTGTAGAAACGGATGGAATAAGAGGGTGGATGAAAAACCCCGTTGTGTATCAGATTGTCGGTTAAGTTTGCACGTC
>NNCF01126164.1:196829-212194 GCA_002313205.1 Laupala kohalensis | reverse complement strand
AAAAGACTTCCATCAAAATTTCCTATTTTAAATATATATATTTAGGGATTACGTTAAAATCTCAAAATTTCAAAATTTTACAACTCGGTAGTGATCCCTAAAATAAATTTTTTAAATCTGATTTTGTTAGGAAGTTTTCTTTTTAAATTCAAAATAGAATATGAAGGTGTTCCGTGCAAAATTTCAAAACCAAATTTTTTAAAATCACTCTAACTGCCGTAACCACTCTCTTGACAGCTTCAAGGAAACACTTAAAATATAATTTTAAAATCTGATTTTTTATGGAAGTATCATTAAGACATAAAACAAAATTGGGAGGTGCTCCGTCCAATTTAAAAAGTATATTTAAGCCACTCTAACTGCTCTGGAATTTTTGGGATTAGGCTTCCTCGTAATTTTTAAGAACCACCTTAGCAATGAAGAACTGTGTCGAAAGGGGGATCGATCAATTGGTCGGATTTGAGAATTTGAAGGATCAAACGCTAAAAGATTGATCAATTTGAACGCTATCAATAATATAAAGTATTCATTTTCTTGTTTTCTCTGTTCACGATCATATTTTGATTCGAATTAAGCTTTTTAAACACGTGTGCACCAATTCTATCACAAAAACAACTCAACATAAAACACATTAAGGCATAGTTTTAACAATTTATCTACATCTTGTATCGATGCATGGCATTAGACTTTTAATTTTCTTGAGAATAAATTATCAGAGCTTTGAATATGTTTTATTAGAATATCTTATTGAATATGTCTAAAGAAATATTTTTTTCCCATAACAAAGTATGCGAAAAGTATATTTATTTGATAAATCATTCTATCGAATACATAAACATATATCTTTATTCATGCTAGAAAAATATATCAACATACCATAGACAAATAAAATGTATAATAATTCAATTATATAGCCATGAATAATAATTCATTGAACTCTATACATTTTATTATGGCGTTTTTTAAATAAAAAGATAAGTTAGTTTCGGTTCAGTTTTATGCATTGAGATATTTAAAAATTAGGATTCCGATCCACGAAATATGAAGGTTCTGGGATTCTGTTCCGTTTAAATCCTTCGCATTTTGTCCCCTCCTTCGATAGCAAAACTTGTCGGTCTCTCTCATACATATCTATGGCGGAGTTCACATTGATAATAAATGGAAAATAAATAAAAAATATTTAAATCTTTGAAAAGAAAAAAAGTGGCAAACCCAAAAAGTTACGAATTTTCCCAGCCAGGTTGAGGAGTGTATGAAGGACAAACTATTTCGTTTTCAACCGAGACTCATTCTCAATAGGTCTTTGAGCCACTACGCTAGTGAATGAGCTGCGAGGGTGAGCTGTACGTAAGGCTCGTGGATGAAATCTTCAAGGACATCGCAATACGTCACGACAAGAGATTATCCCAAAATGTGAACACCGAAGCTACACAACTTCTTGACACAGGGTTCGATTTAAGACGCCTTAAGCGCACAAACCCCCGGACTTGATATTACGGGGACAATTCGATGAGTAATAATGTATTGAACTTTGCAAATGTATTATCAGTTTTTCCTTTTTGTGTGTAATCATGTAAAAAGATACGAAAAAACTTTCTCTTTTTTAGAATTGTATATTTGTGAACTATATTATGTAGTTAGACCTTGAATAATGATCCAGGTATTAACACACGTTTTTTATTTCATGTTTATAATTACTATTTATTTAAGTTTCTGAGTTTAAGATTGTAATATGTATGTATACTCTGTAAGAGATATAATAATAAAAAAAGAGACCCATAGCTAGGGTTAGTGCTCCACCATTCCACCCTCATGTCCATGATCCTTCGCCTGTTCCATCTATTCCGTCGACGCCCGTTCCGTCTTTCCTCGCCTGGTGGAGTAGGGCGTCTCTTTGCCACGACACTCATTGCGCTGGCGCTCGGCTGCGACCGCGACGCGGCTTCGAACAAAGAGTCTTTCATGCGCTTATCTGCGCATTGCCACCGCCTCCCTCTCTCTCGCTCTCGCTCTCTCTCTCTCTCTTTCGAATTAACTAACGAACTCGTTCCGTTTGCCGACAGCAACCGCTCGTTCGTTCGGCCAGAGTCCGCTGCGCCCCGTGCACTGACCCTGCACCCCCTCCGCGTTTCAAAGGGTACAGACAGAATCTGGTGCTTCCCTATTCACTCACTGTTCCTTAGTTTTTCACTAAATTATATAAAAATCGCTTGGTTCTCACGTTAATATCGTAATAATTCTACTACTATTAACGTCCATTATGTAATCTATTTAAATAAATAAATACAGGAACACAAAAGAAATTTAAAATCAGTGGAACAAAGTGTCGTTACCTCACAATTATTAAATAATGATCACTCGATGGATTGGGAAAATACATTAATTTTCGACAAAGCAGTTAACTATTACAAGTTGTATATCAGAAATGATATTTATAAAAAATACACACGGGAGTTTGAATTTACGCACAGACACTGAAAAACTATCTGGTATATACAATATTATATTATACAATACAATACAATACAATACAATGTTTGTGCTTCTGCTTTTTTGTAAACATATTTTGTGTTTACATTTCTGTTTCTGTCGTGTTCATTTGTCCTGTTGTTATGTTTATTGTTATAATTTGTTATTACTCGATCACCTGACGACGGCGCAAATCCACGTCGAAACGTTGTGAGTTCTGAACAAAAAATTAAAAATATATTATTCGTCCAAAAAAAAGTTCGTAAGTTTTTAACTATCTATTTAAATATCGTAATTATCTTAATATTTATTTACACATATGTGTTTTGAGATAGAATATAAATCTATCTGATCTAATCTCCCCCAAAAGAAAATTAGTAAATACTAGTGAAAGTATTTCTATAATAAATGTTTCAAATGGGGTAACACGAGGACAAACAAGAGATAGAGTACCATGTTAAAAGAAACCCTCTCTTTATTGAATACATGAATTTAGAGACCAAAATATGTGTCACCCTCTTCTAATAGAATGCTTTAATGTCACTCTCTAGCGCAGACTGAGAAACGTGTATGAGAAAGCATGTGCAATGGTTTTGCGACGCTCGTTTCAAAAAAGTTCATAAAAAATTCCAACCACTTTGACTTTAAATATTTTTTATGGACTAACTTTCTTTTAAAATCGCAAAACTTTGGTTATTTGAAGGATTTTCAGCACAGCATTCCTCTGAGTCAATTAACAAGATATGTGAATTCCATCTCATGGCAATGATTCAGTGCTGAGCTGACTCCCACTGACTCGTGGGTCCTCATATTGAATGCCGACCCGGATCGAGAAAGCTACAACGATCGTTTTTGTAGGATTTCCTCTGTTACTTCTCATGAATTGGAGTAGTATCTAATTAAATGGGTAACACCCCGGAGTTCTCTTATTTCCAAAACCATCTGTGTTGGTCAAAAAGTCTCGGTCAAAGAGAAATGTGAAATCGTCCATTGTTTCTTTTGCAGTCCAGTGCGATAAAAATGAGAAATATATTATTATAATTATGAAAACATCACGTCAGCACAGTGATTATTTCCATATTCATAACAAATAGTCAATAATGGCGATAGTGAAGAAATACTCATCAACGTTGTATTTAGGGATTCTGAAAACCCAAAGACAAACAGTACGGATGGAGAGGTAGAGAAAAACATTTTGTAAAAATAATTGTGTACTAAAAACCAATTACAATTGTAAAAGAATTAATTTGATTTGACTTATTTAATAGAGAAATTAAGCTCACATTTTCTTTGGGATTCATGCAAATCAATTTTCCGTTTCCCGAGAGCTCTGTAATTTTTCCATTCGTTTCTGATGATCTGGGATNGCTGAATTTTTTGAATCCGCCTCTGCCTTAGGGCCCTTGATCGGAATTGATGGGATGGTCCCTTGCTTGCTTCCGGAGAGTAAATTAGTTTTTTTTTTCCCTCCACGTGGTCATACGCAGTTTGTACTGTTTTTTGACAATAAATTTATTATTATTATTATTATCGTTGTGAATAAATCACAATTACGTCCATCCTCTCCATAAAAAACAAATGTTTGGCTATTCAAAACCAAAACCAAAATTTTTGTAAACGAATGATCGGAAGGAAAAAGAAACTTCAGGAAAAACAATAGTTCCCAGAACGTTATGTTAGGCTATAGTGACGTATTTATAATTTCTACAAAATGTGTTCTCGTTTTATAAAATTCAATAAGTATAAGCTATCGGATAACTACGTATCTTATTAAATAATTTCTTTTGTACATATTAAATCCGCCACTGCCCTTGAGTCCTTCATCGGATTTGATGGGATGGTCGCTTGCTTGCTTCCAGAGAGTAACTTAATTTATCGTCCTCCGTGTGGTCATACGCAGTTTGCAACTGCTTTTTTCACAATAAAATGTATTTATTATCATTATTAAATTCCAGGAAGTTAAATGAATTCGCAGCAGATACTAGACATATTTCGCAAGAATGTGTGTTTATGTTCTAAATACATCAGATTTATATGCAAATTTAAATGTCTTGGGATCTATCGTGTGTGATCTTGTTGTATTTACATCCACACAAATGCAATCCCTATATTTCTTGAACCATCCTGTTGAACACGGTAGTACAAAGACCGGTTCTTCGTTTAAGGAGACAAGAAACTTCCTGTTCCTCTCTCTCACGAGATGACTACCTGCACCAGAGAAAAGCGGTTCCGGGTATACGAACCCACTTCTTGGTGCGCGTAAATGATAGTTAAAATACTAAAATTTCAGCTATTTTAGTATCACAGTCACCGATGTAAAGAACAATAGAGAAATGTACACGACTCGGACCACAGTGCGGTAGCCGCTGATTGTTTAGACAATAGCCACATAATGAATTGGAATAACATAATAATTTTACACAAGAAAGAAAAATATGTAAAACTTAACATTTCCGCAGTGGTGAACAAAAAAAGAACTAGGAATATTTTAAATTCACCTTCTAGTACAGATAATTTATCTTCATATTATAATATATTATATTGTTGGATTTATATGATTTATTATTTTTGTTGTATCTTTGTTTTTATTTCTTTGTTAACGTATTTTTTGTTTTATAGTTGTCATGTTGAAGTATTTTGTTCATTCATTTTTAACCCAACACATGAAGAACGTGTTAACCGTACAAATGTCGAGTTTGTGTGCGAAAAAAAGTAGTTTACTTCAAAAGTGTTTAAAAGTTAATTAACGCTATCATCATAGTATTTCAATGCATTATTGAAATAAATGAGGAGAATATACAATAGAAGCAAACTATCTGAAGGACTTCCAAAGCGAGAATATAAAGAAGTATTTGGAATACTATTTTCTGTATAAAAATGACTAAGAGTGACCCTGCTTTTAATTTATGATTATTAAGTTATTAAGAGAATAAATTATACGGATAAATGTTACTTCTATGCAATTTCATTGCGGGAACACAGTCTGAATTTCTTTTGTCATCTTGGACTTTCGGGTTATTGTGGAGCCACAATATACGCACAAGCATACCCCCAACTATTGACGGTCGTTATCTCCGACCCAAAGAAACCAGATTTCGGTGAAAGATTTTAAAGTGAAGAAAAGATTCTTTTGTCATGTGCTCAGTGAACTATCCTTTATCTTTCTGGAATTTCTTACGATAAATGGAAATGATATGAATAATGTTAAACTACTCTTTACTAATATAATACAGCTAGCTGAATTCCACGATCTCATTCAGATATCGCCTTTTGAGTGTAAATTATTGTTCTCATTGATATCTATTGAAAATGCATTTTATATTAAGCTGCCGAAACAAATCACGCATGATAAAACAAAGAACCAGGAAAATGAAGGAGACAGTTGGCAATGTGTTGGCAGAAAATCGACTCAACGCTAATTTAAAAAACCTTTTTTTAAAAATCTAGTTAATATTTCGGCACCTAACCTAACCATTATTAACCTTTTTCGATGTTCCCATTTTGTCCCCCTCTTGTTCGTTTTAGAGCCCTTAATTCAATGGAGAAACGACAGCCGTGTCCACAATTTTAGAGTACGTAATTTCTCATAACAGCTATATTTACTACGCCCAAAAACCCCTTTTGCGCCAGCTGTCACTCGATGCTCGTCCCTTATTGGCGGAGTAAGGAGAAAGGGAGGGAGAAACGAGACAATCATGTGACTAACTACAGCTGATTGACAGCATTATGAGAAACTGCGCATAGTAATTTCCGGTAATATGATAAATTCCGCATTAAATTTCCTTCCTGACGTTTCTCTCCTAAATTAAGATTTCTAGTTCGTTTCCGGGTACTGAAGGATTTTTACGGTTTCCTTCGTCTACTGTCGAAAATGATGAAGAGCAGGATGGAATTATTTTAGCGATGTCTAAAGATGTGAAATATCCTCTACATGGTGGTAAACAATCTTAATGGTTTGGTAATTTATTCGATAAGTTGATACTTTTTTTTGCTGCAATTAGACATTTTTATATTTAAACTCACAATTCGTCAGCTATAACAGCCATCGTCAGGTTACTTCACATTAATGTAATGTAATATAATGTATCTATATTACATTCGTGATACTGTGTAATCACCAGGTGAATGAATAATATTATGTTAGTAGACAAGAGTATTCAAAATTAGTTTACTGTCCTTCGCGTGACCATACGCAATTAGAAAATAATTGTTTGAGTTTCAATAATAATTTATTTATCTTTTGTTGTTCAATAATCCGAAAAAATCGTTAATATGTAACGAGAGGTTACGAACGTGACTAATTAAAGGGCATCTACTGGAACCGGTTTCTAAACTACATTTACAATTACATTTATATTCAATCCCAACGTTCCAAAAAAAATTGTACAACGTTTCAAGTACTATTTGGTAATGAAATCAAAATTTTAGAAACACGTACTCTTTTTAATTCCGTGAAATGTCATTCAATTCATTTTATTCGTCTGCAATATTTGCGCTTTATTCCGTTCGTTATTGGTTTGCACCTTTGTGGATGACTCTTGAAAATGATTATAATACTTGTCAACTATTTTCACAGTTGTTGCACATGTAAAAATGCATGATAAAACTGAACACGATTTACAGCGTTATGATTTCAAACAATCGACTTATTTGCGAAAGGGAAGAGTCAATAATGTGCTTTTCGAAAATAACAATTATAAGTTAGCAATACACTTAAAGTAAATAACAGAGCAATGTTTGACACTCTCTACCTTGAAAGGAAATGTTTAAGAAGGAGAGAGATCAATCAAAAATTAAATAGGAATACTTGTTTTATTCATTTTTCACTTTTTTATTGCTTATTTTTTATGCACATTTTTTTAAAGTGGGGACTCAAAATTAACCAGCTCCTCCACTGCTGATGTAAGAATCTCACCCCACTCGCGGATCCCTCTATTTTCGAAGTAATTTCTATTTACTATTTCTATTTAATTACTATTTACGAAGTAACTCTTTGTAATTTTATTTAAAATATCCCAATCTATTAAGAGTTCTAATTTTTCTTTCATATTACGCCAGGCTTAATCATAGCGTACTGCTCTGCAAAGACACAACGGCCTCGCCTATTTCCTGCAATTTTCTGGTCGCAACCTTATATGTTTATCAGCATCATTATTTCTGTTAGAACTTTGAAGTTCCTTTTGAGCCCACATTTCTTTACTTCTGCAATTCTAAATCTACAATAGTATATGCGATAAAAACAGATAGCTGAAGAAATTGAAATGAGTAAATCAATAATACCAAATACAATTAAATGTAGCATGTAGCCACTAGAAGGAAAATGTGCTGACGTGCCTTTTCTCGTAATCGATGAATGAGAAAGACATAAACGTTTATTTTTATTTATCTGCGACATTGCTCATCCCCACTGGGAGACTGGCGAACTACGATGAAGCCAATTAGAGGAGATAAGATTTGCACGCAAATCCCTGTCTCCTAGCAACCAATTTGCGTACTTAAGTACTTTCATTGGGAACAGATATTTGTTTCTAAACCTGAGATTTAAGCTCTTGATAAGTCGATACTTGTAAAAACTCGTGAGATATCGATCGTATGTCATGAAGAAGTAGCAATGTACTAGAAGATGTTATACAAACAACACACAAAAACCTAAGAATGGACTGGTTATATTAATTAAGGAATGCAGAACATTCATTTTACCTGAAGAGAAAACCATTCTGAGGTGAAGACCACATAAAGTTAGGAAAATGACACAAAGTTTTGGAACGCTCAAATTCTCGAATGAAAAATTCTGATGTCTATAGAATGACATGAAAGAATTCAGTTTTTTATTCTCTTCGCGGTAAATCACAGTTCTTCGATTATAAATATTGTAAATATTTCTTCCTTAAAATAGTTGGCTCAAAAGTAATTGTACAGTAAACTCCTCTTAACCTGTCTAGTCGAGACAGAGACCCTGGTTGGTTAATCAAAGGTTCTTGTAAAAAAAATCAATTTTCTCTCAAGAATAGTCTGCAATTTCATCAGGTCACCGCGAATAAACAAACAAATGAGACGTCATTTCAACTCGGAAGCAAGAGGGGAATCCCCCTCCACAACACAAACACATTTCACACCTAATGTCGCGTCAACTCATTTTACTTTCCAGGAACTTTCCAGCAAACAATCAGTGCTTGAGTCACTACCTGCCACCTATTATACGCTGAGAGATAGAAGAAAAAACTGTTCCGAGCGATAGGCCGCGGTTAATCCGTGATGCAAGACGGATTAAGAGGAGTTCTACTGTTTCGAAGTGTTCTTCAATCACAAAAATAATTTTCTAAGAAAGTAAGAAATAATATAGAGAGATAGGGTATATTTCCCAAACAAATAAGAATGAAAAATTATTATTTTGTATGTTCCACGATAGTTCTCACGAAAATATAGTTTGCTCCGCAGTGTCTACAAGGAACGTCACTTTCTAATGGCGAATATTTCTTTTTATTACAAGGTGCTACCTCCCCCCCCCCTGAACCCCCTTTTTCTTCTTTTTAATCCCTTAATATTAATCTTATGTAACATCTTTTTGTAATAACCGGCGACCTATAGATAAAAGAGACGTAAAAATATTACGGAAAATTTACTGCAAATCAAAGTAAACTTCCATCATTTTCGTGATTTAAAATGTCGTAAAAATGATTCATCCTCTATTTCGTAAACAGACACTTCTTACAGGATAGAGTCAAGGGTTAATTAATGCAACTCACTATTGAATCCGTATCTCAACCTCATATCTCAAATCTCCAGTCGTTAATTAATTCCTAGTGCGTGATTTTGCAAGGAACTAAATCAATAAACTAGGTGGATAATTGATTTTTCTGAATCGTTCTACTGTAAAGCGAATCGGAGAGAGAATTTAACGAACAAAATTGAGAATGTTATTGCTCTTCTCCTTGAAAACAAAAAAGAACTCTCGGCAACCATTGTATAGCACATTTCTGGAAGTTCTAAGTGTTTCCTATGGAACTATTTTGTATTTCGTTTTTAACAAAGAACAAAAAAAGCTAAACTATGAAGATCATTTTTAATGATATATAAATTTAAAAAAAATCCATTTTGACTATTGATAACTAATATCTCGCATAGCATTGCACCATCTATTGTGCAAACAATTCAATATCCTTCTATTACATACTTTGGAGACTGAGAATGTTTTAACAAAATTCGGGACAAAATTCATTCCAAGAGAAAACAATAGTATTGAAACCATTTGTATTATGAAAGAAAATCGATGTCAGTAAACTAACCAAACAAGCTGTGTTCTGTAGACTTTTAAATACAAATTTAAAATGTTTTGGAGATATAAAGGTTTTTCCTTTGTGAGACCTTGTTCTTCCAATCTTTAATCGTTTAATCTTCGAAATAGGAGCACAAGTGAAGTGCTGTGTAGTGAGGTAAATGGAGACAAAGGGTGTAGAAATTATAGTTTTAAAGCACATATTTTACAAATATTACCTTTAAACAAAATGCATCAACTAAATAATTAATAACCTTATATTATTAATAACAATTATTGCTTAAAGTTCTTAATATGATATTATTTATTTTATTAATATAGTACTATTAATTTTATTAATCTAGTACAGTGGAGCCTCTTTAACTCGAAACCCGTTAACTCGAAATCCTCTCTAAGACGAAATTACTCATTCCCTTCCGTTGAAGAATAAAGAACCCTACAACTCGAATTATTTAGACGCTATTACTCGAACTAAATATGATTTCACTATTATATATATAACTCGAACTACAAATATAGCGGATTCTATAATTCGAAAAAATCAATATGAAAACTTTGCGGTCTCTGTAAATCGAAATTCTTTTCGCGAGATTCTTTAACTCCATGCAATAGTTTCGTGGTCGCCAATAACCAATTACTAGAAATGATTTCGTACTTTCATTGAAAGATGTAGTGATATTCAGGATAATATATTTAATGTTTGCAATCGAAAATACAATTGACATAGTATGTTTTAATTACTTGACTCAACAGAATATTACAGATTTCTTTTAATATGTGCATATTTTCAAGTTCCTTTACTAATAATCATTATACTTGTAATAATGTACAATACAAATGTAGCAAAATAAATCTATATAAGTCGAATTTTTATTTTTTCATGACTCCATAACTTTAATAACATAAACGTCTATAAGTCGAAATTGAAAATGTTAAAAACCTTATATCGAAGTCCTCTATAACTCGAAACTTATAACCTTTCCCTTGAAGTTCGAGTTAAAAAGGCTCCACTGTATTATTTAATACTAACAATTATATTATTAATAAAATTTATAACTAGAAACTATTATTAATCTATTAACATTTTTACAAAGAATACCATTTATCAACTTCAATTTTATCTGTTATAAGTTCAGGCCCGTTGGGGGGGTGGGGATATAGTCCACCACTGTGCACACGCAAAGGAGACGCGGCGTTTCGTTTGCGTCCGAGGGAGACGTCGGTGTCTGACAGCAGCATCGGTGCGCGGGGAGGTTGTGCAGCGGTGTGGACGTCGGGCGGGGGCGGGGTCTGTGGGCACGCGCGAAGGAGGAGGGGGGCACCTGAGAAGGCGCTGGTCCGGAGCCGAGGCAACGCCAGTGCGGCCTCAGCCGCCTTCTGCCGCGGGTCCTCCGGTGCCGACCGCCAGAGGAATCTCCGTGACCAAGAGTGTGAAAAGTGTAGTAAAAATGAGTGCCCGAAATCATGGCGTCAGTGTCTAAAATTGAGGAGTGTTTTCATTGTTATTATTATTATTAGGTCGTAATTGTGTATAAAAAACAAAGTGAACAGTTCAAAAAAACAAAAAAACAAACCTGAATCGTAGTAAGCGATTTTATGAAACTGTCTCATTTGTGTGAAAAGGATAGAATCCACCCTGGCGGTCGAGGTGTCAGCTGTCGCATTGTCAGCGATCGTGTCCCATCTTCGTCGGAAGTGGTCGCAGCAGGAACCAACCACCAGGAAGCAATGTAAGCCACACCCGGAAGCCTCCATGTTTCGGTCTCTCGCGGTCTATATTAATAATAATAATAATAATAATAATACAAATAATAATTTTATTAATCTGCAAGTGAGCAATGTTCGGCGGCAGATGAAAAACATAGACATAATAGGAATATACATAATACGATAATGTGAAATTTAAAAACAGCAATATTCGCCCAAATATCTATAAAATACACACACACGGAATAAAATGCTTAGAAAATTAGTACACAATATGTGAGAAGGATAATACAACTAAGAAATTTTTAAAAAAAGGTCCATATGTGTGTATATTCACATACGTACAGAAAAACGTTTTCACTTACAAACAGATACAGACTCACTCTCATACGTACTGTACAAGCACGCTTCAGTATTCACACATATACCATTACTCCTCCTATAACCTTAATGTAAAAATAATTGCTATAATATAATGAAAAGAAATTAATAACTATATAAATAACGCCAATTGCTGTGAACAGTCACGCACACTTTACATCACATCACTACACTGCACTGCAATTCTAACCGCTCTGATCATTTTCTATACCCTTAGTCACATTCACTTCACTACACTGCACTCCACATGTGCTCCTATTTCGAAGAAGCAAGAAGACGGTTGCGGAAACATTTTATTCTTATTATTTATCAATAATAATATTAAAATATCTTTATTTAGTGGCGAGACTCAGACCATAGGGACTGCTCTACCGTCTGACCACGCGAGAAAAAATACATTTTATACAGAAGTAGAAAAATTACGGAGGAGTAACATTTTATTTAAGTCTGGGAAAGCGAAGCAAAGTATCATCACGGGAAACCTTAAGTGATCGAGGAAGAACGCAGCCAAACCCTCAATGAGGATGGTGGCTTAGGGTCGAACAGGTTAATGTTTCTATATGACAATTACCATAATAATATAATACACACATAAGAAAATTTACATTTAAACTTCATAACAAATATTTTAACATAATACTATTAGAAATATAAATATCAAGATAACTGGCTTTGAGTGGTCCTCGGTGGCAGATTCCTTTGGGCGAATCAAACTTTGCGAAATTGAAGGCGAGGGCTTCGAAATTGGTTTGGAGGGGGGGGGTGGAATCGGCGGAGGAAATACGGAACAGAGGAGAGACGACATTGACAGGGTGTGAGATTTATTCAAAGAAATCTTGAACTGCACTTTTTGTTCCTTGATGGGGATGGGGCGGGTACAATATTTATAGTTAATATTCACAGACAATTTATTAGATTAATATGGAAAAACAGATGCAACATTTTTTAGTCGAATATGACCTATTAGTTCGAAATCGTTATCAGATTTTATCTCAAGTCTGACAGAGCAATGTTCGAGTTAGAGAAGAAGTGTCGAGTAATTATTTTATGAATAAATGGCGATTGTTTAAAGTATTCTTATCGTTACTTTTCATCGTTAAATATTTTCTTTTGCAAAAGTCTTTTTGAAAGGATACATTTGCTTTGAAACAAATTTGGAAATTATTACCTGTTTTTTATTAATATTTGGATCAACAATGAGAAGCAAAGTGGTCCCCAAGAATTCACCTCGCAAATAACTAGTGTCCAAAAACATTTCTTGCATGACTGTGCTAATTCTGTATTTTTATTTGTGCCTGGCACCCTACAGAATTTTTATAATTTATGAAGATTATAATTTCTTTCCGGAGCTTTTGAGTCAATTAGGAATCAATAATTTGAATAATCCCGTTATACCCCTTCAAATTGAAGTAAGAATTGAAGGAATTCATGGAAGTTCAATCAACACTATAACTTATGAAACTGAATAGGGAAATATTTTTCTCAATTAAAATATTATAAATATGGAATATTTTTTCATAGTTTTTGGTTATATAAATAGAATATACATAAAATTTAATAAATGTTAATGTAAGTAAACAAGATGAAGAATATTTATACAAATTTAAGAATAATTAATAAGTTGAAAATGATAAAAGAAATGAAAAATAAAATAAATTTCTTACAATATGAAGGGGAGGTGTATTAACAACTTTTGCATAACCGTAAGCTGCCACGTTGCCGAGAAGGCCTTACAATATATGAAGACAATATGATACCATCTTCTTCATTCAATTCACAAAACCACAATATAAACAATAAAAACCACATTTACGATGATATTTAAATTTTTAGTAACATCCTCGGGGATTATTTCTCACAACACAGGATTCACATTTTTTGTAGATTTTTAATCTCAAAAAGTCTTTCTCTGAGCCCAGTTGAATGCAGAGTTGTCGGGAATATTTTAATCTCAGGTTTATCCATTTCTCACATGTTCCACATATTAAACATAGCAGAATTACAAGAGTCTTATTAAGAAATCGCATCTCATCTTATCACTATGGTATCTCGCTGACGTGGTTTACTTTAGTAAAAGGATATATTTTCAATTTCAAGGTTCGTGAAATAATAAGGAATTCAAAGATAAGGTATCCTCGCTTTTTCAGGAGATAAAAAATTAATACACGAGAAATGAAAATGAAAGAATTTTTTAACAAATTAAGGAAAGAATATTTAAATATTTAAGTGTGTAATTCGAGGTTTTCCATTTCAATTTTCGTAAAACGTCGTTTGCGTTTTTTGAAATTTTTTTGACCGATATACTCTATAAGATAAAAAAAACTCTCTTCAATAGCTACTTCTTTCACCCAGCCTTTTCCCACTCCATGTGGGGGTCGGCGAATGGGGATGGATATATGATGCTTCGCTCCTTTGGATTTGACTGGGGAATACTCATGGTGCCGAATGCCCTTCCTAACGCACCTCCCCTGAAGCGATGATTACGAATGAAATGGGAGTGAATGATTATGAGTGAATGTTGTCGTGGAATGATAGGCAGGGGAAACGGGAGAACTCCGAGAAACGTTCCGTCCACCACCTCGGATTCTACTTGGATCGGACCGGGTTTGAACCGGCGTCCCCAGAGGAAGAAGGCGAGCGCGTTAGCCCTCCTCAATAGCTAATAAGAAAAGGTAATAATAAACCATCTCTGTATTCATGAAATCAAGTAGTACAAACAATATCTTCGTAGATATCGTGACAGTTTTATTCTAGAACACTCGCTATCTTCACACGTTAAATAGTGAGATTGTATATTGCGAGTACCTTTTTCTATTTTAGACTACACTACCCACTGGTTGGTCGGTAGGAAGTATACGAGAGATGTAATAATATCCAATATATATTCCATTATTAATGCCCACTAAAAATGACTTAAAAATCTAGTTATTCTTTTCCTGCGAAAGTACAGAAAATATATTGATATTGTAAATGATAAATATAAATGTGATAATACTATACCAATAACGCGTCATGATTGACAGGCCAGGTTGCATTCCGATTCAGAGCACTGATTTGTTCAAAATTTCATTAATGACTCTGGGAGAAGTATTTTCTATCGGACCATTCACAGAAAAAAATATTTTGGATCTCAGGAATAATAAAATTTATTTCTCCAAAACTTCGCCTCAACGATTTTAAAATTTTTGCTATTATTGGTAGAAACTAATGGTGCAAAGCCATTGCACATACTTTTTGATATACGTTTCTCCATCTGCAGCATAGAGTGAGAAAATATCGTAAAAGTGTTATGTAAATGTAATTTCGTTGTGGACAGAAATTGATGTATTTTCGTATCTGCAGTGCGTTTGCTGTCGTCCTATGTATTTTATCATTATCATATCTTTCATTTCAGTTTACGAAAAGAGTATTCTACTTTTGCTTGGTCCATTTGAACTGCTAAATATTATTCAAGCTTCTTGAAACAGTAAATTAATGTGTAAGTGTAGAAGACAGAAATTATTTTACTGCGTCTATACCAAACTTTCAAGCG
>NNCF01126164.1:143794-174458 GCA_002313205.1 Laupala kohalensis | reverse complement strand
GGGGGGGGGGGACAAAAAATATTGATAATTTTCATGAACATGTCATTTTCTGCATGTTTCCAGTAAGTATGATTTAAATAATGAAATAATGCAAAGGAAAACAATTGGTGATAACCACGTCAAGAATGGTGTAATTTTTTTATTATTCCCATTTTTAGACAGTTAAAATGAAATTTTTATCTTTCCTCAAAAAAAGTGGGGGGGTGGGGGTGGCGACTGCCCTCTATTCACCATCACTGTCCGAACGCGTCACCAAACATTATATTCCTTCATTCGAACCTACATATTATCTGAAATATTTTTAAGACTGTGAGATAAAATAAGTTGACCTTATTAACAAATAAAACTAAAATTTCAATTCTTTTTAATCCATCGGAGCATTGGATATGTTCAAGTAGACATACAAACACGTTTGTGTATAAGGGCCTTCGTAAGCTTTAGTGCCTGGGTTTCCAAAATACTTCCGGCACGGGCCCCATGAATACCTGAATATCGCCTCTGCAGTAGGTACGCCACTGGAAGGAATAAGGAAAATATCTTTCACGAATACAAAAACTGATCTAGAGGTTAGTTTTTTTTATTAGTTAGCTGGCTTCAATATTATTTATAATAAATTTCTAAAAGATATTCAGTTGGGGTACGCAAAAGGCAACACATTTATGTAATCGAAGTCTCTGCGATTTCCTTAAATAAATAAACAAATAAATTTACTGTCAAAAAAGCAGTTACAAACTCCGTATGACCAAGTGGAGGACAATAAACTAATTTACTCTCCGGAAGCAAGCAAGGGAGCATCCCATCAATACCGATCAAGGACCCCAAGGCAGAGGTGATATTCAAGTATTCAGTGTACACATAGGAATACATATCGTTCATGCAATACAGGTTGTATATAAATATTGTGTGAACAACATATTGTCATGCGACTAAATAAAAAATAATAATTCCGAGACTTTGACAATTACATAAATTTTTGTTTTGGTACTGACCTTGTAACAAATCAGACTAAGTAAAGATCAATAAAAAATAATCTTTATCTTCTCTTTTCAGTAAATTAGTTGACTGTATTCTACTTGGTTAAACGCAGTTTGTAATTGTTTTTAGTCAAAACATTATTTATTCAAATGAGACTTGACTTGATTATTGTGATCTTTAAGGAAAGTTAGTGAATCGTCCTGTTCCAGAGGTAAAATAAAATACATTGATTCACTTTATTAACTCGGTTCGTCAAATGATGCAATCCTTCGGATTTATGTTATATTTCATTGCAAGGTTCAAAATTTAATTCAAGAGGGGCCAAAACTTCTCTTAAAAAATTTATTCATGTTTAAACTATATTCATTAAATATTTCCAAATCGAACAATTCTTGAATTAAATGTAATGAAATAATTTACAAATGGTCAATTAAGAATGTATATAAAGTAGGGAGATTATTTCATTCAAATTTGTGGTTAATAATTTTAGAATGAAATCTACTCCCATCCCCCCCCAAAAAGAATTTGCTGCTGACTACAATCTTGATGGAATATCAAAGAACGGAATGTACCATATGAGTGTATTACTACTTCATTATGTTACATTTTAGATGCTTAGAAAAGAATTAAAAACTGATTAGTACATCTTCATTAGACTACAAAACACATTATATTGGGTGTGATATAGGGATTATACACGTGTAAACATTTAAATCTTACGAGGATTAATGTTCATTGACTGACTAAAAGTTAGTTTTCCTCTCGAGATTCCATTTTGTAACAATCTTTGAATCTTAAGTCTTAATAAGTCTCACTAACCACACAACATNCATTATCAAAGCATGATAAATTAAAAGTCGTTTTCAAGTTGCTCATTTCTTTATTGGTATTAGAAAGCTTTTTCGGCTGCATAGCAACCATCATCAGTAACATACACTGAGTGTTAAGGAATATTTTTGGCGAATGCCGTTTTCCTTAACACTCAGTGTATGTTACTGATGATGGTTGCTATGCAGCCGAAAAAGCTTTCTAATACCAATAAAGAAATGAGCAACTTGAAAACGACTTTTAATTTATCATGCTTTGATAATGTTGCTAAAGCTCCACAATTACCAAGCACACAACATAGATTTAAGGGTGAGAGGATAACGGAGATTGTAAAACCAATATAGATTTCGATATGAAATAACGAGTGGTGAGCCCTGCCAGGATTTATTAAAATTGACTAGCACGTCCGAGCACTCGACATTCGAGTGCCATTTTGGATAACTATTTTATTTTAAATTCGCCTTCAATAAACGTAATTTTTCGACATAGCTCTTCATGATATTAATGCAATATTTTGTTGTCCATTTCATTTTATTCAATTTGTCCGTTTCACTCCATTAAACTCGTTGGGTTTCACCCCCTGACGCTTTTTGTATCTTCGTCCCATTCAGGATTCCAGAGTATCTCCCGTACATCGACAACTGATTGCAGTTATTTGCGATAAAATTGGGATTGAGCGCACACTTTCGATTCAATGGCTAGAGAGTGAGCTATTTATTACAATTTGAGTGAATTGAACGTCCTAAAATGTGCAACAAAATAACGTGCTTCCGTTGTATTATAAAATAACTTGAACGGTTTAGTAGACACACTGCCAGATATAACCTCACTTTTGGTCAGCTGACTGCAGTTAACTTGAACGTTTTACGTGAATAGTGCTACCATCTATGATTGACATCAGAAAGCTCTGTCTTTAACGTCTAAATACAATTATTATAAATATTAAAATGTTATATACATAAAAAATGTGATTGCGTACATCCTGGCGTCATAGGCTACTCTCTGAGCTTTTCGATACTGTGTGGATATATTAAATACTTCAAAAGTGTATAACAAAATAAGTTGCTTGTCGTTTTTTTATAACGATTATTAATGACAAAAGAAACAACTGGGATCAGCTATATGTCATAAAGACTTCCGACACGTCACTTCGAAAGTAATTCCAAGAGAATTTCTGACCCCGGAATTTCCGAGTGGAACAATCAATGCAGGGGGACACAACCTCAATTTTCAGTATCCTCTTCCTAACCATCGTTGACATTGGCGATATTTGCATGTCTGCTCTCCATTCATCAACAATTCTGAATGATTGAAGTTATACGTACTATAAGTAGAAAAAGATTTTGTCATTCTGTCATTATTTATTGATGCAAAAGGCCTTTTCGGCCGCATGGCGGCCATCTTAAGTGCTGGATCCTCCGCTTGCCAAAGAACCCAGCACCGAAGATTGCTGTTATGAGGCCGAAAGTATCTTTTGCATGAATAAATAATGGCAGAATGACAAAATATTTTACTACTTATAATGAACATCAATCGGTCAATATCAGACCAATTCCACCAATTACACGTCGTAGTGGTGGTCTCATCTCGCCTTGATTTGTGGCTGAGCCGCGGGCATCGAAATTCGAGCTATCTCTTGAAACAGTAATTGGACCATTGTTCCATCGAGACGCGTGTTGAAAGAGACTTCGCTCGACACAAACGAGTTCAGAACTTCCAAAGGCGGACTCATCCATCCATTCACGGGGCTATTGGTATTCGGCAACGGGACGAATGACTATTGAATTCCTATGGAGATTTTTCATTCGGTGAGCGGAATTTTTGAATGGTATTTCCAGATACAAACATCCGTTTGAGCTGGATATCTCAACAGGCAATAGGAGACAAAAAGGAAAAATGTGTAGATTATCTATTTTATTAATATTTAAATTGAACTTGATAAATTAAACGTCGTTTGTTTGTTGCTCATAGTTTTAATGTTATTAAACAAACGACGTTTACTTTATCATTCTTTGACAATGTTGCTGAATTACCAAGTAAATTGAACTTGTTTTATTCTTCCTCATGCGTTATGTTCATTAAAAAAACAGGGAAGATAAATTCCGGTGCTTAACTACCACTACTACCAGTTAGCCCCAAAATACTCGTTGCGGTTAAGACAAATTACTGCAACTTTAGACCGAACACGGAATCTTAAACTAATATTGAAAAATACTTATCAATCTATCCATTAGGACGCTACATCCTTACATTCCATTACGCCCCAACGTATTGAATTAACGAAATACGTACGTAAGGTCTTCGCAACGGAAGAAAAGTAACGACATGCAACCAATGGAGCGAAAGAGGGGTTGGCCTAGTGTAGGATCACCAACCTCAGACGGCATGCCGCGGCACCCACACAAAGGCTGCTATAAGCCGCGGACAAACTAACTTCGGCCAGTGTCCGACAGGCCAAAAGTTAGAGATCATACCCGCTGTTCGTCACTTGGCATTTGAATTACTGTCGGTTCCACGAATCGGCTGATATAGGATGCAGCACTCAAACGGAAACTCACCAAGATTCTGCTGACACGAGTAAAACGTCCCAGTGTCTAAACCGACGTGATAGGTCGGATATCTCGCAATGCTGGCATTATAAAAACGAACAAGGTTATGGTTCAAATTGAAAATATTGACTAAGTGTAATGGAATATAATATCAGAATATTTTACCAAACAAAAGTTAATGCATGGTGTCAGTGTATCCGTACGTACTAAAGCCAGACCCGGAACGTCAACAGAAACCTTAAAATATAACTGTGCCAGCGCTCTAAATGAACAACCTTGATGTTTATTTCTGTATTCACAATTTCTTAAAAGTGATAGATTCAGTGTACTAAGAATGTGGGTTGTCTATAATAATTAGCACAGAACTCGACAAGATTGAATAATTTTCTCAGACCACCAGGTATCAAGTAATCCTGGTCATTTTTAGTTGAATAACAACGATGATAAATAAACAAATCATTGAATAATACTTATTTTATTGTGTAGTAATTATTAATGGATATGTTTAGTAAAAGGAGTTGGATCCCAGCTGGACCCATGCGTTGGGAGTAATTCTTTGTTCTGGGCGCTTATTACATAAACATTTGAACAGCTTGACAATAATATATTTTACATTTATTTACATATTTCCACTGAATTAATATGGTGTTTCATCCTTCATTTTACTACCACTTTTTCCATAAATACTGAATTATGTTTATTAAATGTACTTCGCCTGATTTGACGGCCATCAATAACTACAGCAATGTATTTCTTTTTTTATATTTTTATTGAATGCCTTTTTTGGCGAAAGGATGTTCAGGCTATGAGGCCTTCAGGCTTTTCCACCTCACCGTTGGACGTGGGAGAGGGACTTTGGAAGGAAACATATTGGGTTGCCGAGGAATTTATGGTACCGAACCGACATAGGGAGGGAAACACCGGCTGAAAACCTCACCTAGTTCGACCTGTCAGGGTTTGAGCCCACGCTCTACCGTTCAGCGGGATCGAGGAATCGAAGACTCTACCACTACACCACCACTTTCGTTTATTTACAAGATCAAAAAACGTTAAACAATTTTTTCATCACACTGTAATTGGAGCTTGTATTTAACTTGATACACAAAAATCGAATTCCGACAGGCATTCATAAAGTTTCTCTTCTTTATTCCTAATAACATATATTACTCTTCGTTAAAATTACAATATCCTATTAAAGACATTAAGAATATCATTTCAGATTGAATTTCAAATTTAATTTATCACGATGAACGAACGGTGTTTAAAAACAATAAAATAATGCCGTTATACTATTTTTGTTTTTCTTGGTATGATTGTTATTACCATGTAAATCGAATATTCTTGCAACATATTTATAAAATATAAACGTAGGCTTCCGCGGCCGGAGTCAATATAAGCTTGTTTGTCCGGGCCAAACAAGCTTATATATTTATAAAAATTTAAATTAGTTTTCTAATTATTTTATTTCACTAATATATGACTGTAATTGGTCAAATTGTAAACAAGTAAAATAAGGAAAGGAGAAAACACGGTTGGGCTGCCCTCTCAGTTGAATGTCAGAATTATATTATTTATTTCGGATACCTTACTCCTATTAACAATGTCAATTCATTTTACTATTCACGGATATGTTATTTAATTTTAATGAATGTCCATCATGATAATTAGAGATAAGCAATGTTTGCAGACCGCGATAAAGAAATTCCACTCGTAGATTTCTAATTTCTCTCTTTCATTATTAGCTTTATCCTAGTTTATACCGTTTGAACACCTTAGGTTTTATATCCCGAAATAGAATGAGCAAGTGTTCTGCACTTACCATAAATCTATACTATCATTTCCAACAGATCACTTAGAAAATTCTTTTGATATGAAGGTTATTTAGGTTAAAGAATAAGGTAAGACTATACATTTGCTTGAAGGACCTAATTTTTTAATTAATAATTATATTTCATTTAAGAAAATTTTTGTATTCCGGAATGATATAAATCATGGTGGCAAAAGAATTAAAAATTGAAGATACTTGTTACATACTTGTAGAAAAAGTGTTGCATTTTTTACAAGTGTTTGGAAATATTTGCTCAGGATTTGAAGATGCTATCAAAAAGATTACAAGGTTTATTAAAATACAATGATAGGAAATGAAATAACATCAAGGCTAAAAAACTCCGTTAGCTTTGAGCTGTTCCGTGACTAACGTGATTTAACATGCGCAACAGTCGCGTCTTTTCATCTACATAGTTAACATTACAGCTTCGAGAAGAAATGATCTAAGAATTCTTGGAATTTAAGTCAATTAAACCGGAGGCATGGATGAGAGAATCTGGCTTATCGTTCATAACAGTGAGATTTATAGCAAAAGTAAGATTAATGATGATCTCGTTGAAGGATTAAGATTTCACTTTCAATATTGCTTCATACGCAACGTCAGACTACCGACCATTCACTTCGGAGTTCAGATGATCGTAATTTTTCTTGCTCAATAAAAAAGACTAAAAAAGTAGGTAAGAGGAAAATTAATTCATTATCGGATTATGAGTCAATCGCAACCTGCGGTTAAAAGATACCTACAGTACAATTGAATTCATGGGTTTTAATAAAATATAAAATTGGTTTCCATTTCCCAAAACTGCGTTTGACCATGTGGAGGACAATAAACTTATTTACTCTCCGGAAGCAAGCTAGGGACTATCCCATCGATTCCGATCAAGGGCCCTAAAGCAGAAGTGGATTTAACATTTCAGCATACTCCTTAGATATGACAAAAAGTTAGCTACGTGTGATAATATCAACAGAATACCAACAAATTTGTATTAAATAAAAGACAAAGATAGTTCACAAGTACGTCTTTTCATAGAACGACAGATTACTAGGAAAATATAGTTTATAAATGGCAACTTTTAAAATAACTCTAGATTCGAGATAGATTAGTGCATTTCTCCGAGATCGCTCACAAGTTCGAATAGATGGGTGCTTCTTTAAAGAAACAGCGGTGACGTCGGGAGTACCTCAGGGAAGCGTTTTGGATTCACTTCTTTTTCTTGCATATATTAACGACATATATGCAATGGATCTAATTTAATTTATTAATTTCTTAGATGTATTATCTTTCTCGCTTCTTGTGTACTAATTTTCCAAGCAATTTATTCCGCGTGTGTGTACTTTATAGATATTTGAGCAAAGATTTTTTTATTTTTTAGTTTCACATTATGCATATTCTTATTATGTCTATTATGTTTTCCATCTGCCACCGAGCATTGCTCTCCCGCAGATTAATAAATTATTATTATTAATTACTACAATAGACCGCAGGCTGTATGCAAGAACCTCTCTATAAAATCCGCCTCTACCTGACGGAAAAAAGGAGAAAAATCCGGGACAGGATGGGGCTTTTGCAGCGGTTATTTAATATTTTCATTTTAAGATATTTAAACTGAATAAACTTTAACCACATCGAAGATCATGAAAATGTGATAGAAGTGATCCGGGAGAAAGTACATGAACAAAAGTTCCGATTTAGTTTGTGATTTAAAACAAATAGTAATTATGCAAACAGAATTAAAATAAATAGTATATACTTAAAATGTAAGATAACAACAACAAATGTGTCCAAAGAAATAACGTCTGTATAAGAAAACCCACAAACCCTCGTAACCCCTACTAAAGCACTACCCTAAAGCGGTGACCCATGGAACGGTTGTTTTCGATTACTGTAATCTTTTGTTTGTTTTTGTATTTCGTGTAGAATAATTACTTTTTCCTTTTTTGTAAATTGGTTTTAAATTAAGCATTATCTTCGATTTGTCAACGATGATGTTTGCTTGGCAAAACACTGTATAAACATTTATGTCTTACGTCTTGCCTCTGAAAAATTAAAAAAGAAACCGTGGATGCTTGGGGAAATTGTGGGAAAGAAAGCCATTAGAATTTTTATCTTCAAGCTCGATAATGAAAAATGACATAATGAGGAATGACTTACAATTTTGCTTTCCGTTCGCAATATTACGAATTATCATGTTCGCCATTACATAACAATTTAACGTCTTGCCTGCTTGATAAATTGCGTTATGTGATTCTACCTCTTCACATTATAAAAACATTAAAGCTGATTAAGTATATCGTAATGCACATGTTCTATTGACATAACTCATTCTCTTATAATAGACAGTCATTCGTAATAAGTATGACATGTATTGTTCAGTTGTCTACTTAACGTTACACGGCATCACTGTGGGTGGTTAATGCATCCGACCTGAGGTTGTACTTTGACGCCAAGGATATGAATGAGTAAGTGATAGATGACACGAGAGTAATAAGTGGTTTAGTCTCATCACTTTTCAAAGACACGTTATTTGTCATATGGGGAATGTTGTGAGAAACACAGTTTTGTTATTGAGGAGATTATTTTACGATACATTCCATTATATTTTTACTATGCAGTGCATAAATCTATAGAATAAATTTACTGTCGAAAAAGCAGTACAAACTGCGTATGACCACGTGGAGGACAATTAACTAATTTACTCTCCAGAACTAAGCAAGGGACGTATTCCATCGATTCCGATCAAGGGCCCTAAGGCAAAGGCGGATTCAAAAATTTCAGCAAAAATTCCTAGAGAAGATAAAAAGTTAGCTGCGAGTTATAATACTAATAGAATATCAACATGTTTGTAATGTAATACAAAATATTTATTTTACATGTACGACTTATTATCAAACCATAGATTATTCTGAGTATAGTGTTTATAAATTATAAGAATTGAAATAACACTAAATTCATGATTTCTTGTTTCAATAAACGCACCTCTAGAAAAAAGCCTAGAGAACCTGTTCAAGAAATCCGCCTCTACCCGAAGGAAATCTGAGAAAAACCCGAGCCAGGATGGGGCTACAGAATTAATGTACACAACCGTGCCAAAGTTGAGTACACATAAAACTAAATTAATATGAATCATAAGACACAACAAAATCATGTAAGATAATAGTTTTTGAAATTGTTGTAAGCTATTTTAAAAGTACTACAGCAATGGCGTTTTAAAGTTCAAGACGGATTCAACTTTTATTAAAATCAATAAATTATTTTACATTGTAGAAGCACTGGTGCAAGAGGTAGCTTTTAACCGCGGAGTCAACTTTCATGTATTATTTTATAACACGTTTCCTATAGTTAAATTTCCCAAATTCCTTAATAATTGCAGCTAGATGGAAATGATGATGAGCTGGAATTTCATCTCGGACTCCCCTGTCTTAATCGAAGGGGTTCTAACCACTACACTAAATCTACAACCATTTCCATCCAGGCTATACTCCGGAGGATTATCACCAGGGTTAGAATTTTAAGGTGCCAAGTTTTTTTCTTAGGCTCAATTAAAGCTCTTCGGAAAGATACCATAGAGTGAAATTGAGCTTCTAGGTAGAAAAAAAGCATTTTTAAGCACCTTTATCCCTTTTTCTCCGCAACCTTGTCTTTAACCCCCTATTTCTCCTTTTTACTGAAGCTTTTCAATAATCTTCTAGAGCATACTTGATCATATTTAAGAGATATGACGTACGAGTTTCAATCTTTGTATATAAGAATTCGAATCAATATCAAATATGTAAGTAATTTTCAATTAATATCTCCTTAGTTTGCAGTAAACATTTGAGTAATAAGCCTATTTAATTCCAGGAAACGTAGGACTGAAACAACACCAGCACAATACAAACTAGTGGTGCAAAACCATTGCACATACTTTCTCATATACGCTTTTCCATCTACAGCATAGTGTGACAAAAATATCGTAAAAGTGTTATGTATATGTAAAGTTGTTGTAGACAGAAATTGATGTATTTTCGTATCTACAGTGCGTTTGCTATCCTCCTACGTATTTCATCATTATCATATCTTTCATTTCAGTTTACGAAAAGTGTATTCTACATCTACTTGGTCCATTTACACTGCTAAATATTATTCAAGCTCCTTGATACAGTAAACTAATGTGTAAGTGCAGCAGATAGAAATTATTTTACTGCGTCTACAACCAAACTTTCAAACGAAATGCCGCTGATGCGGATGTAATCCATACTGATTGTATTTTACGTACAGGAAAGTTTAACAAAATCATTGTAACCGTTTTTGAGAAATAATCAAAAGAGAACTTTGACCTTTGTATGAAGTACCCTTTGTTTTAAAGTTTTAAAAAAATTAGCACATGCATCGACAACAAGTAAATTCTACCGTAAATACATATTATATATATTCACCCATTTACTCACAATCGCTGCGCACAGACGGGTACACGGACAGACAGACGTTATGCCAAAAACCACTTTTTCTGGATCAGGGATAACCAAAAGGGATATTTGCGTCGAAATTTCGCTTTCGAATTTTTTTACGAGTTCACGCCGTTTTATATACTACGTATATGAGAAAGAAAAAATTTGAGCGTAAGGCAAATCCTCTTTCTCATACTTAACCGAAATAAATAACCGCAACAGTGGAAAAGTCACAATGTACCCCATTCTATCTTTTGATCACGTAAATCAGTAGTCTGTCATTCGTGAATAGAAGTTTGTTACTGTACAAGTGCATTACAAAGTGAATACTAAGTTACCCAACTTTTTTTGTGGATGTTAAAAGAAACTTTAACCTATAAATATGTTCTATCTCCTTTTAGAAAAATACTTTTTTTTAATGTGAAGATTATCAATGTCTTTAATTACGACGTACTCGTTTATAACTCAATAAACAAGAATTGGAATAAATTCATTTCTTGAATGAGGTGAGTTAAACACCTTTTCCTTCCTATTTTTACATTATTTTAGCATACTTTCACCTCATTTTTGCATATAAATCATGCACCTAAAAATCCTAACCCTGATTATCTCATATCTTCTCGACGTGATACAGACACTAGCGGATCTACACCGTAACCAAGGGGAGGGGGCTAACTGGGGAGCATTTTTGTTAAAAAAATTATTGTTTTTTAAATATTGCCTTAAAAAAGGAATCAAATACATAATTAACAATTAACATTTTCGTGTTATTAATAACAATAACAATTATAACTTATAAGAATTACAACTAATAACGATTATTAATCTGGTTAAATTTTTACAAAGTATGCAGATTATCATCTTCAATTTTATCAGTTAAGAGTTCAGGTGAAATGGGGGGTGGGCTATAACCCAGTTAGCCCCCTCCATAGATCCACCACTGGATACCGATATGATACAATCACGCAAGAAATATATGCATTCCTCAATCCGTTTTAAATAAAACCGTAAAGAAAATAGTCTCGCTCCAGAAAAGACATACCGCGACTTCAACTTTCTGACTATTCGTTTTCTTGTTCCTCTGATTCCGTCTAACAACTGTTCATTTGTGCTTTTCTATCTCCCGACACGTCCTCAACTTCCAATTGCCTCATCCTCCTCCTCTTGTTATCTCCGCGCTCCAGACAACTTCTGCTCGGGGGCTGACAAGCTGTCTGGGTTTCAACCAGGTTCAACCACACCGGTCATTCATCACAAAAAGGCCTCTGGGACTTGGGCCCTTAAAACGTACAGACACGCCCTCTTGTATGTTTACGTTAGCAGCTGAATGGAAATGAATCCAATCATCGTTATGATCGTTCCATGCTCTTTTCTTAGTTTTTCATTTCGTTATTGCTAGGTTCACTAGTCCTCTTCAGGAAATTAATCAAATATGATATGAATAGATTATTCGTCTTGTAGAACAGATGTAATATCGCTCTTTACTTTGTTTCGCTAATATAGTGTAAGAAAAAGTCAGATTGGAATTTCATAAAGATTCGTTTTTAACTGGAACGTCACATTTGAGACAAGAGTTCGAATTTACCTTAAGTGAAGTTTCATGAGTGAGTGAGACCAATTTTATCTTCCTTGGAAGGTTCAATTACGACTTCTCATTAGAACAAACACTTCACAATTTAAGCACAACGAACAGTAACTTATTGAAATCTGAAGCATTATGAACAAGTATATTTGATCCATCTTAACTTATTACAAATCAGCTATAAAAATACTGTACTTCAGTTATATTTAAATGATTTTTCTTTCTCATATACGTAGTATATAGAAAGTATTGTAATCGCGAAGAAACTCGTAAGAGAGATTTCGACGGAAATATCAGTTTTGGAGAACCCTGATTCTGAAAACGAGGTTTTTGGCATAACGTCCTCCCGTCTGTTTGAAGCGATTCTGAGTTAACGGATGAATCAATTTAATTCGCATTTCGTATTTACGGTAGAATTTACCTCTTTCAATTATTATTGGTAAATGACGTATTTCTTCATGTTTTTTACGATAGTACAATATTCTAATTTTACGTAACATTATGTATTTTCAGTATGCAACATGTATTCGAAATACGCGGACTATTATCCTTTAGCTCAATATTACCATTTAAATTTTGTTGGGGAAAACACATCATCTGTGTAAAATAAATATATTATACGGGAACATGATTGCATTATGTACGTTTCTATACAAATAAATTTCCAATCTTTATTAATTATTATGAGTGTTTATATTTTATTAATTTAACGGAAATCAAAATTATTAATGAGTTTTTTTTCATCTAAAATCAATAAAATGTATAAAATAAAATTTCACCTCAATCGGTTTCTTTTTTTCAAAACGCTTTTCGATGTCATCAGCAGCGATGAGAGATTTTAGAGTTTTACTACGAAAGGGTTTTTCGAAATTCTCATTTTAAACGGATGTATTGGGACGACACGTAATTTTACGAATTTCTGCAACAATAACGAAGAATTTGAGTTACCATATTGGTTTCTGTTCGTAAACTGTACGCTATTTTTGTCCGTCCAAAAGAATGTGATGAGCTAACAGAATTGTAACGACAAACACTCCCGGATAATGCTGCGTTACTTCAAAGAGTAAATGATAACAATTAAATTTAAGTAATTTCGTATCATACACTTTGGCACCTTAACGTTTAAGTAAATCACAACAACTTTTTCATAAATTCCACTATAAGAAGATCTGGATAAAGTCTTGAAAGAGAATGTACACTAGCAAAAACCATGCTTGAAGAAAATTAATGTCTTACGCAGAATGATTCCATTACAGTAAGCACCTAAGTAGTCACAATTGTTATTTAAATGCCATCTCAATTTATCGCGTAAAGAAAAAAATTCTTGCGCGATTAAGATTCTTTTGCACAAGATTTATGATGTAGCATCTTTGATTGAAGAACAGTGAGAAGGAAGAATTCCGGTTTTCCTTCTTCCCACCTCGAAGCATCTCGAAGTCTCTGATGTCAGACAAAGAGATTTATGTTGATTTAATTTTGACCGTGACATAAAAGGTTTCGGCTGCCTTTTATGGGTGCGTGGCGCTTTTGCAATATTCATAAACCATCTGTATCTCGTAAAACCGAATATTCAGCGAATGGACTTTCAGAATAGATTAGCTATGCCTCTGATTTGTTGTAGTAGGAATCATGTCGGAGTTACTTATTGCTGAACGGAATAATAATGTAATGTCAAAAGTATTCGAAATAAGAATAAAATCTTAGGAACTTTGTTGGTGGAAATAAACCACAGGTCTTGTTAATGAAGATTTAATTAAGCATTTATGAAGAATCAAAGTTAGCGAGCCTCTAAGAAATTATTAGACCTCCTCAATTGCGACCTCTATTTCACCTGACGTTGGCGAGCCCTAAAGCCCCAATTTAAATTAATTAATTATTAAATTTTTTGTCGAAAAAACAGTTACAAACTGCGTTCGACCACGTGGAGAATAATTAACTAATTATAATCTTCGGAAGCAAGTAAGGGGTCATCCCATCAAGTCCGATCAAGGACCCTAAGGCAGAGGCGGATATAACATTTCAACATACTCCTAACGATAAAAATAGTTCGGCATAGTTATAGTAGTAACATAATACCAACAAATATTATATTTAATAAAACACAAAAAAGTCACTTCACAAGTACTTATTATTATGAAACTATAAATCATTCATAAAGTATTGTTGATAAATAGAAACTATTAAATAACACTATATTCGCGAATAATTATTTCAATACTGCCCTAGGAAAGAGCCCAGCGAGTCTTTATAAAAAAATCCGCCTCTACCCGAAGAAAAAAACGGAGAAAAACCAGAGCGAGTATGGGAAAAAAATCTAATCCACCACTCCCAGCACTTCTCTCAACAGACGATGGAGTTAATCACTTGAAGGACCCGGAATTGGGGGTGAGAACAGATTCAGCTACGTAAATATACTTTGTGACGGCACTAACGCGAAGTAAAAAACCATGAGATGAGACCAACATTAAATGTTCCAAATGATCATATGAAATGGACCAAAATACTAATTTATGATAAGAAAGTTATCAGTGATTAAAGAACGTTATTGACAGTAGTACATGACTACCGAGAAACAAGGGTTCTGTAAAAACAAGCAAAGATACATCACGCATGTGTAAGGAGAGGTACAGAAAAGTTGGAAAACGGATACGCAGAGTATGTACGGTCCTGGAATTATAAAAGAGCACACAGAAATATTCTAAGTCCCGTGCTCTTAGCAGTTTGGATTTGGTAGGTTTGCAACGCCACTCCCCTGCGACGGGGAAAAAGCTCCTTACCTTCGTTCGACCAATCGTAGGCAAACTAACGGCTCCAAATCTCCAAGCTCGCGGGAATTGGAATATTTTTTTAAACTATTTTATATTTTCAGGAGTATACGCTAGTGCCTGTAATAAAGGAAATTTATAAAAAGTAAAAGAGAACAAACATAGGTCGGTGAAGTGGAACCACCTTCTGTTTACAGAAGACACAACGACAACTTTATGTGTTCAACTTAGATAAGACGAGCAACCACACGACTAGTTTTGAATGCCCGAAATTTTTTAAATCGATTAACTATTTTCTATCAACTAGATTAAGAAAATTTGGATCTATCGGGGTTAATATTTGGATAATCATGTAATTGTACGGACTTTTTTGGACAACGCCTCTGGTAGGAAGATATTTAAATAAATTCCCATGTATTCGTCATATTTTCCTTCTGCATATATAATTAATACCAAATCAAACGACCCTGTTTTTAATGAACAGACATATATTCTATAACGGAACGATATATTCGAGGATACATGTCTGTTCATTAATAACAGGTCGTCTGCTTAGGTGTAACTTCCATTGTAATTTATAACAGAATCAATATAAAAAACTATCTCAAGTGTCAAATTTAATATAGAAAATAATAACACGAAATTCGCCTTACATTTCATATTGTTGACAATTAAGAAAGTTAATTAACGAAAAGTGTCGCAAATCTAGAGAACAAATATCAAAATAGAGACAATAATTCAAATAGATTATTTTAACGGTGTTATTAATGGTTTGAAGTGTATAGGACACCATGACTCATGAGTTACTGTTATAATGACTAAATAAATTTATTGTCAAAATTTGTATTTTTTCTATTATTATCTATAATTCAACTATTTTCATATAACCAGAATAATTTCAATGCAACATTATTGAAAGTTTTATAAACGGTTACGAGTTTGCCCAACACCTGGCACACACATAATACCTCAATTGCCACCAAAATGTCACCCGGTGGGTTAGCCAAGTGTTAGAAAGACTACGCCGGATGTACTTGAATGGCGCACTGCAACCAACGAATGACATAACCTAATCTCCACATCTCTCAAGTGTTCAGCAAACCTTCTCTATGTACAAAATGGCGTCACCTACAGGATGTTTGTTTTGACCGCGTTATGAGACTTTGTGGAGGTATGCGGAGCACGGTCCGGTTTACTCTTGCTAGACACAGCTGTTGATGAAGTTCTTTGACAGGGTACGTGATTATATTTTTGTACTTACTACTTCTATTAAAGTTAGTAACTTATCACTGTGGACTCTAAATCCTTTTCAATACACTTGGGAGAAGAGAATTAATTAATTAATTAATTAAATGCCTTTTGGCGAGGTTCAGGTCATGCGGTCTGTTCTTCTAACTATCCGTTGGACATGGGTAAGGAAATTGGGAAGGAGAGATGTTGGGTTCCCGGGAAACTTGTGCTGTCGAACCGACATTTGTCTGGAATAGGTGAGGGAAACCCCAGCTGAAAACCTCACCTAATATGGTTTAAAGATGTCTATTTTTCAAAACAGGGCATTAAATTTATTTATACCTCAAAATATTGATTCAATTCGGCATGTAGGACAATAAAATATGCAAATAGTTTTTCAACCATAGTTCTCCAACTATAGATTTTTATGCAAGCCTTAACGCCCAGACTACCCCGAGACCAAATCAACCAGTTTTAATATTTACTTCAACTTTCCTCGAGAGTGATGCCGGTCATATCTCTTCCTCCTCGTTCTGAGGCTAAAAAGTTGCGGAGCTCCACCCTTCCATTGGGTGGTTGCAGGACAGTCTGAGTATAATGTACTTTTCATCATTAATTTTATTGTTGTATTTGTAAATGGGAAATGTAGCATGCTATTGAAGCTTATCGACATGGAGCGATAGGAGTTAGGAGTTGGGTGGTAGGGGCTATTGTTAGTAGATGGGTCGCTTAGTTGGGTTTACCAACAACTTGGCCCACGTGGAGGGGTTAGTAGAAGTGGTTAGTAAGTATAAGTGGTTATTGATACTAGGAGGAGCTGGATAGAGGAAGGAATGTTTGCTTTCCAGTAGTCACAACTATATGAACTGGTACAATGTGAAGAGCTCCAAATTTTCCCATCGGGAATCGAACCCGGGATGACTTGGTGATAAGCGACAACACTACCACCTACGCCACCGGTGGGGCGTTTTTCATCATTATCAACTCAGAGAATCACTGTATAGGTTTATATGTATATCTTTTGAACACTTTACCCTTAAAAAATGACGAAATGGTTTTATGAGAAAAATCAATCAAAGACATTTTACTCACAATTTTGTAAAAGAGAAAATAAATTCGTGAAATAATTACGTTTGTTTCTCAATTATAAGTTTCTTCATTGATGGATCTGCGATGCAAGCACAAAAAAATGAATTGTATTCGAATGTAACAAGACGATTCCTGTGTGTAGCTTAGCAAATCTCTTTCACTAGTCACTCTCGGTTCTTATATTTATTAAGGTTTCATTGGATTGGATGAGGGTTGGGTTTGCGAAATATTAAGGATCCAAATAGTTTCTGAACACGCACGGATCCAGGATTTGATTTTGGGAGGGGCACATAAAGAAAAATACCAAGGTTTGTGAATCTCTCCATCATAAATTTAAAAAAATTAACTTCTTGAAATTGCAAATTAAGATATTTGAATATACGAAAAACGCATAAACCTAATTTGCAGTGTTAAAATATTACTTTTTTTAAATTTTTAAGTTTTTTTTTTTGCCGAAATTTTACTTTAGATGTTCCCGCTAACGAGTCTATTCACTGCTTTATATTTACTCAATATAATTGCAACGGTATTTCACATGAAACCGAAAACGCAAACCACTGGGAACGTCTTGTATTGTGATAAGAAACAACAATCCCGTAAGTCCTAAATAACATTCTTGTATTATTAATATGGAATTATGTTGAAGTATACCAGACAGAAGCTTATTTTCCGAAGATGAAAATTTAAAACGGATGCTCCTGGGGACGACGACCTCCCGCAGAGGATGCAAACGACACAGGAAATTGAGTAATGGCACCTTAGCAAGAACCGTTGTGAATGCATTGGAAGGACGAATTCATCATAAAGTACAAGTCGGCAAACACTAGGATATACATATTTTGAAGGATTAAAAATGTATAATTGTGAAGTGAGCTATCGAGAAAGAGTAGCACGGTCCACGTACATTTTTTCATTCCTCCACAACAAATTATAAAATCCTTATAGATTACAGTGAATAATTTGGAATGTTGCGTGGATGGAATTAACAAATGCTAAGTGATTTTTTGAAGAAAAATAATTGCTAATTCGACGTCTATTGGTTGTGGGATAATTTCTGTCTCTCTGTATATTTGCGCGATTTACCAAACTGCAATCTGTCAAAATTAGTAATAGCGGAGAATCCAGCTTAAATAGTTTGGTACCGATAAAATGCCTCTCTTTTGACATTACAAATAGGGATGTTAAAATCAACCGATCCTTTGCAAATTAAAAGGGGGCAAACTATAGGTCCTTCAAAATAATTTCCACTTCGATTCAGAACAATACATTTATTTTCGGTGAAATGCGACAATTGTTAACACGAGGTGCCGGGATAAATAATTAAACGTATCTCAGCAACTAATTAACGTATTGTGATATCGTTGCTTTTGTTATTCCAAAGAAACACGTTATCTTTTGTACTTCATCACGCCATTGTTGTAGTACTTTCAAAATATCTGACAACGATTTCAAAACTATTTTCGTGCATACTAGTATTATGTCTTACTATTCATATAAATTTAGTTGTATATGAACTCAACCATAGCACGGTTGTGTACATTAATTCTGTAGCCCCATCCTGGCCTGGGTTTTTCTCCGGTTTTCCTTCGGGTAGAGGCGGATTTTTTTATAAAGACTCGCTAGGCTCTTGCCTAGAGACGGCATCAATAGATATAATTATTACCGAATTTAGTGTTATTTAGTAGTTACGAATTATCAACAATACTTCCCGAATGATTTATAGCTTGATGATAATACGTACTTGTGAAATGACTTTTCTGTGTTTTATTAAATACAATATTTGTTTGTATTTGTTAATACTATTACACGTGTCGAAATATTTTTTTATCGTTAGGAGTATGTTGAATTGTTAAATCCGCCTCTGCCTTAGGGCTCTTGATAGGAATTCATGGGATGTTCCCTTGCTTCCTTCCGGAGAGTAAATTAGTTTATGGTCCTCGAAGTGGTCATACGCAGTTTGTAACTTTTGCTTTTTTGACAATAAAGTTTATTTTATTTTACGAAAATACATCAACTCGTGAAATTTTATAAACATTCTGAGTTGTAAAACCATAATTTTCAAGCAGAAACGATTATTTCATGCTCCACAGATCCCTCCCCCACATGATTACAGTTTAGGTGATTGGTGATTCTTAATGAATCTGCTCAAAAGATGTTAAAACATGAAAAAGATTACTGTGTACATCAGATTTAAAAAAAAAACAACTTACGCTTTCCTACTTTCCCAATCCCTAAAACAGACAGATAATATTTCTTTATTTCTCACTCTGCTCATATTTTAGACGTTCCATTTCTGTGTGCACTAAAACAAAGAGATGTATAGTAAAACACAAACGAAACCTTCCGCGTGGATTCTGTTGCTAATTGTATGTAAAAGAGAAGGTATTAATAATGAAGTATTTTATGTGTTACAATAATTTAACAATTTTTAGTTGAATCATTGTCATCTTTCTTTTCCTTTCCTTTAAATTTTCTCCTTTTCAACCCGTAAACCAAACATAGTACTTGTCATCTGTTCCCTTCCCCTCCGGGGGGATTGGGAAGAACAAAGACCCGACTGCGGAACGCAGCCGAAAGCAGGAGCTGACTGAGGTGGGTTCCGCCGGGTGCGGTGTGTCTCGGTGCAGACACCGCCAGCGGATGGGGGTACAGGAAAAGGAAGGTGGTCTACTACAGAGAGCGTGGGAGGGGTCGTGGATGCTTCTAGAGCCTCTTCCGGGTCGGGATAAAATTATCCCTCGCGTACTGTTTGCTAGTGTTCCGGTTTCCGAAGCAACAAGGAACGTCCGCCATGCAGAAACATTGGGAAGATGGATTGGCGTGTCCTTTGTAAACACTGAAGAGGTGAAGAAACCTGGGGACAAATAGGTTAGACTGCCATCTACGCGGAGAATTAAGAGTCGAAAGGGATCAAGAGTAAATGATACGCACGGTACAACACAGAATCTTACTGTAAAATCCATCTTGGTCCGGGTTTTTACTCCGATTTTCCTCCGGGTAGTGGCGGATTTTCCTTGGGCGGGAATGTCATTAATACTTTTGTTTTATTAATCTCGAATTTTTACTGCACTAATATCTACAATTTATTTTGAATAATTAATGGATAACAGTACGTATTTATTAAATTATTTCTTTTGTAAATATTAAATCCGCCACTGAACGTGGGCCCTCGATCGGAATTGATCGGGTCGTCCCTTGCTTGTTTCTGGAGAGTACCTAACTTTATTTATTGATCCCCAAGTGGTCATACGCAGTTTTCAACTGCTTTTTTGATAATACAATTTACTTACTAAGTCAGCGCTGTCCATGTTATGTTACCCCGCGGGCCATTTTCTACACACTTTCGATCGATCAAATCGGTACGGGATGGTGTTTGGCAAAAAATTGCTCGATGAAAAAACTAATGAGTCGTATTTATTTATTGGTTACGGGATATTTTGATTCTCATCAACAAATTTTATATTATTTCGAGCTGGAGAAATTTAATAGTAGTATTTTTTAAAGTATTTTTAGTATTTAGAAATATAATAAACTGTTTTCATATCGTAATGTATGACGGGGTAATTCCGAACACAATTTTGTGTTTTTTCTCACCACACATGCTCGTCAAATACTAATTCTAGAAGTATAGATTTTTACGAAGTATAGAAGCATAGATTATTTTAAATTTGTGCGTTTGATTAAAAATTTGAGGTGAAATGTACTGTACTCAAAGTCACGATACTTCGCCAAAAATTATTCAATATGGCTGCCTTAAACAAATTGCCAACCTCTACGAATCAAAGCCTTGACACACTCGCGAAAATTTCAAGGAAAGCGTGGTAGGAATATTTCATGGAAAGCGTGGTCACAAAGAATTTAAGTAAAATCCAAATAAATATTAATAGTAGTCACAAAAGCGACTATTTGCTATGAAGAAATACAAGTTAATAAAACAACAAACAAAGGCACAAAGTATTCGTTCCACACTCTCGATGCAGAAAGAACAGAACAGCGCCTCAAGAGCAAGTGAAGTGATTGTTGTCCGAGGTTGGTTATGAATATCTTGCCAACTGAACGCGATGTACCCTGATCATTACTCTTATGGGCGATTGCGAAGTAAAAGCGTTGGCTACGTTGGGTGCAAGTTCTACATTAACATCGAGCCAGTTACACTGACAATAAATAAATTAATAATAAATGTAAAGAGAGCTGTTAGAATGTGCGTATGACCACATTGATGACAATAAAGTAATTTACTGCGATTAATACAAAATAAACTAATGAACACAGCGCATTTCCGTTCATGTTTTGTTTCTTCTGAAGTTGAATTTCTCGAAGTAAAGTAAGCTGACTTTTACTACACAACTCGCGGGCCGTAAAACTAGTTCTGCCACCAGTTGGACAAAAGCCCTAATATGTGTAGTATCGTTTCAACAACTCAGTTTGATTTATAACAGAGTTAATTTAAGACTAATTGTCACCTATAAACCTCTAAACGTCAGTGAGAGCGAAATTTTATTTTTATTTCAATAAAATAAACATTGAGAAATCAGAAACCATTATAAAACATTTTCTTTAATGAAAAAGGGAAAATAAAGAATAATGAAAAATGATGTGGAAATAAATACGAAAGATTTTTATTCTTTACTAGCTGACCCGATTGACGTTGCCCTGTCAAAATTTCAATGAATTTGTTTGTGATCGTTTTGTGAGTTTGTGAAAGGTATTTTAAAATTGTAAAGAAAGTACAAATGAGAAAAATGTATTTCTAAATGATATATTAACGACTAGGGTCATTTTCCGAATTTCCTTTGTAATTGTCCCGAATTTTTTTCCTGAAAACTTTTCCAGCATCATAACGAACAAAACAAAAAAAGAATTACGCATATCCATGATTCGAATTGTCAGTTATGGTCTTGAGTTCGTACAAAAGTTCCATAGAAAAAATCACTTTTTTCCGAATTTTCCGGGTAAGTTTTCTAATTTTTCTTTCCTTAATAACCTTATTTTGACTATTACGAACATTTTTTTTAATTAGCCAAATCGGTCCAAACGTTCTTAAGTGATGAGTTTACCAACGAACATAATTTAATTTTTATTTATAGAGATGACAACAACGTGGATGTAAAACCCATGTATTGTGTTGCGACATCTAGTTACGAAAACAGTAAAGCTGTAACGAAGTAGGAGATATCATTGAACCTTGAGACCCATTAAAACTTTTTGATGAGATAAAATTGTTTTCTGTTTATCAGTAACAGAATTGGTCAAATTAGTAGTAGTTTTTCTCTTATGAATCTCGTTTCCTTATCAGCAATGCCTTCTCACAGTCGTTACTTCTTCTACTATTTGTTTCTTAGTGATTTTGCTTCAAACATGATCAATTGAATTACAGATATTGGTCAATTTTAGTGCGTTCAGTAAGTGAAAAACAATTCATGTTGAATGAAACTAAAGAGAGCTCTCCTCATACATATCAATAGTTTAAATGTGGTCCTGACGGGTAATGTTTGTCACACGATTCATAAGTCTAATTTATTTATTTGTATTAAACTTACTTTGTTTGTTAGTTTTATGAATGATAGCAACAACAATCAAATGTGTAACAAAGAAAAAAATTAGAGCACGTGCATCGACAACAAGTAAATTCTACCGTAAATACGAAATATGAATTAAATATATTCATCCGTTTACACAGAATCGCTGTGCACAGACGCACAGACGGACAGACGGACGGACGTTAAGCTAAAAACAACTTTTTTTGTATCAGGGATACCCAAAACGGATATTTCCGTCGAAATCTCCCTTTCCAATTTACAAAACTTGCTATACACTATATGAGAAAGTAAAACGATAACAATGATTTTTAATAGTTTTAAACATTATGTCTAAATTTTTCACATATAAATGTTAGACAAATATTAACTTTCTGATAGATAAAATTTTCTTGTTGGTTTTTTTAAACTTTTTTATAACATTTATAAAAACGTAAAAATCTTATTTCTTCAGAATGGCTGGTGACCTCCATAAAAATTATTATAATTATTAATATCGTAAGTGTGGCAACGGACAGGACATGGGAGGGAGAGGAAATGGCGCTGAAATGTCGTGACCTAATGTGAAAAATCCCTTACAATAATAATAATAATAATAATAATAATAATAATAATAATAATAATAATAATAATAATAATAATACCCCATTCATCCGCAAGTGAGCAATATTAAATAACAAATCATCGCCAAAATGTCTATAAAATACACGCGCAAACGGTATAAAATTGTTAGAAAATAACTACGAGAAAAAAATTTGATATAAGGAATTAATGATCTACATGAGGCCCATGTGTGTGTATATTAACATACGAGTACATACACAAACACATTTTTGCTTATAAACAGATACAGACACACTCATACGTCAAAACATGCTCAATATACAATCCTATATTGCTCCTCGTACACCCTTAACGTAGTTGCTACAATATAATTAAAAGAAATTAATAACTATAAAAAAAATAAAACCTAAACAGGGTTGCTGTAAAAAATCATGAACACTTCACTACTACTATTCACTCTGAGCATTTCTATACCCGTACATTGCTTCCACCTCACTACACTGCACTTCACATATGCTAATATTTTGAAAAAATGCAAGAAGACAGTTGCGAAAACATTTTTCTCTTTTTGGTAAGTTCGTAAGTGTTGCTGCAGGTTCGTTATTCCAGTTACTTTAAAGTGTGATGAATTGAGTAATATTTGGAGTGCGTGGATTCATCTCTGCGACAAAACAAACTGTCTCTGTTTCGTCGAATAATCCGGATGACCAGAGAGCACGAGTCGATCTTAGAGAGTCAACGGATTTGTCCAAACACACGATGGACGAAGATGGTGTGAGGGAGGGTTTTAATGAACAACAAGGGGTGGGGGAGTCGATGGAACCAAAAAATTGGAAATCGGTCGATGAACATTCAGTATAGGATTAGGGGGAGGGCGCAAGTTCACTTCAACGATACAACCAATATGTGTCAAAACAGAGAACAGTGGCGGGGCTTGACCCTAGTCAAAGGGATGGGGGGTTAACCGGGGTGGGGGGAAGGATCTGGGGAGCATTTCTGTTTGACAATCATGGTTGTACAACACAAATTTTATAAATATTATCTTTTAAAGAAAATACTTCAACTCATCATATAGATAATTAACTATATTAAATAGTATACGAATTGATTAATTGCTTAAAGTGTCAAAGTATGCCTTTATCATCTGAGAGTTCAGGTCCACTGGGGGTGGGGGAGGACAGCTATAGTCCCCTTGCCCCCCCCCCATAGATCCGCCACTGATTGAGAATACTTCCAATAATAGGTGGTTTTTAGTAGATACTTCATAAACACGAAAAAAATAAATAAAAATAAAATAATATTCAATACTTGCTTATATATACGAAAATAGCATACTTCAGAATACTCCTCTAGTAAGCGTATGATCACGTCGAGAACACGAAATTAATTTACTCTTCGGCGGCAAGTAAGGTACCATCCCATCAATTCCGATCAAGAGACGGATTTAACATTTTAGCACTTTACTCCTAAGATAAGAATAAAAATAGTTCGCTGCGTGTTATCAATAGAACACCAACAAATTTGTGTTAACTTTCTCATTCGGCATTATTGTCCCACTCTGCTTTAGGATATGTCTGTACCGTACTTTTTGCACATATACGTCTATTGGTAGTCATCCCGTTAATACATTTAAAGCATCTGTTGATACCGTTTTGTAACACCCTGTTGTATGTAACAGGCATTGTCAATCTATTTGTCTTAATCGGCGTTCATAAGTAACATTTGCTAACCTTTTTCGCCCATATCACACATCCATGGACTATGACTTGTCTTATTGCTCCCGAGTATAAAGTCTGCAAATACTTTCCAGTGATGTTGTAATGATGGATTCTCACCCTCATTCATGCTGTACAATATTAACCTGACACGTTTGTCTATATAACCCAGATGTGCCTCAAAATTCAATCTTTCGTCCTAGGTAACGATGCGTCCGAACTATCTGCACTGGTTAGTCTACGAACCGAACAATTAAGTTCCTCCTATTTGCCTCCGGATGCCCAAAACATATAATCCTCGTTTTAGCAACTGATAGCTGTAAATCGTATTTCGTGCAATTTGTTGTACAGATGTTTAGTAAATTTTGGACCTCTTGTTCTAAAGCACGGCGTGAATTTGCATATGCGAGTACTGTTAAATCATCAGCATATGCGACTACTTCTATTTTCTCACATTCTAGGGCCCATAATATGCTGTCCATCATCTCTATCCAGAACAAAGGGCAACTTACTGACCCCTGTGGGCACCCTATTGTTGCTTGTATCACTCTACAGTCCCCAAGGCTCAATACCATCGTCCGATCTGTGAAACATGACTGCACCATATTGAGCAGAAAAGTTGGCAATCTTTTTGACGGTAGCGTATCGATGACATACCTCCAGCGCACATGATCAAAAGCGCCTTGAATATCTAAAAATATTCCAGCACAATACTATGTTTCTCGTCCTGTTATTTTCGAATGCAACAATTGTAGTGCATCCACTGTACCTCGGCCAGGCACGAATCCAAATTGTCGATCATTCACATTCCCCGATGTTTGCAGATAATCTTGTACCCTTGTCGTTATAATCTTATCTAGTAATTTACCGTATGTTTGTACTAGAGTAATCGGACGATATGGTGTTGGATTCTTGGCTGGTCTGTCTTTCCCTTTCAGAAACAACTTGGAGGAATTGCTAGTAATCTTAATTTATTTATGCAAGTAACTACTGTTATGACAACGACGTACTGGGAACGCTTCAATTTAGACGGCTCATACTCGGAAATTAGTTAACTCACACCACTTGTCGGCAACCTATTCATGCCTTGGACAATTCGATTCGGAAAAATTTTGGGCCCAATTCGTGCTATTATTTTTACTTGAGTTTACTGTGGGATCCAATTCAGACCGATGAGTGTTTGTAAGATTGGGTGTTTCGATATCGGAATGTTGGTCAAATTTGTAAATGTACACCACTTGATGGATATTTATAAAAATTGTTGAATTTGTGTGAGAGGATTACGAAACCTAGAGTGTGAGAGGATATTATACTTCTCAAATGTCGTGGAATCGTGTTAAATGGTTGGAAAGAAACCAACTCGAATTGCTGTGCAATACTAGGGGAGTTCAGTTGGTGTTAGAATACAAATGGTAATCTGTGTCGTACTATAGTATGAAGCCATCTAAATAAAATAATTATTAAGAAAGGTTACTTTCTATTCCAGTTCTGAATACGATTAATATATTTTCATAATTTAATAGTGGTTAAAGTGAAATAAATTATTAATACAACTGAACATTATTTACTTACTTTTTTACTTTCCATTTCTGAATCCCTGATTACACGGGTCCGCAAGAATCTGTGACTAATGGGAAAACTCATTGTTAGATGACGATGTCCTTACCACATTTCGTTCCGCTAAATTGATATCGTGACTCAAACATAGAATATAGATCTAATATCAATAAGATATTCTGTGCATCGCGTTGATTGAAGTCAAGTTGCAAACTATTCACGAAACTAGGAAATAATGATCAAAGTAGTTCTTATTAATTAATAATTCATTCAACTGATTTTTTTATATAGGATGAGGACAATTATTTAGAGATTTTAAAACTTAATAATTAATTTAGACAGTCGTTTGACTCTTTCTATGACAAGGGTCGCATTGTCTTCAGTCACGTGATGCGGCTGCCATTTCCGTCAGAACAGTATTTTCCACTGTTTGGGTGAGTTATTCTTGTAAATGTCCCGTGAGGTATGAAACTCTTAACGTCATTGTTTTCCTATTTCCATTTGCAATGTTTTAGTAGGATTTTTTCGCTATATTAAGTCGGTACTTTTGCCAGAATATATTTAAAAAAACATAAGCCCGCGAAATTTTCTCCATATAAACCCATAGTAATTTAAAGTCAAGTAATTCAAAATTTTGCGCCGTAAGAGTACGAAAATTCAAACTATCATTTAAAATATTTTTTGGGGTTCTTAAGCCTAGTCGCCCTGACGCACATAATATGTTAATGTGACATTGAAATGCGGTAAGGAACTCTTGCATGACGCATATTTTCCGTCGCAATGAATACTATTCATCCTAGCAAATCTGTCGCGCCGTGAGGGGACCATAAATCAGTTCTCCTCTTGGTATCTCCGACATCATGCAAACGCAAAATACCGCGAGTTCTCTATGATGATGAATGACGATCTTCTCAGGAATTCGTTTCTATCTCTCTCTGTGCGTATATCACGCTGCCTTTTAGTTTCAATTGGCTTCGTCACTCGAATTCATTCCCAGGGGAGGAACTGTAACTTGGAGATTTCATTTGCAAAATTCCTTAACGCATACGTTCACTGAGGAGAAGTTAAAGAGGATTGCTTGGAATTTATTTATGGTCGGGTTATTCTGCAGAAATGGGAAAATAAATGTCAAAAACGCCCTATTCGGTTAGGATTATATTTTTTAATTTTTTTTTTTTTGCAAGTACAACATATTGATACAAATTAATTAAGTCATTTAACATTATCAGATTCAATGTGCATGACAGATATAATTTATTTACGACTGTTTCCCGCTCCTTTGTCATTTTATGTCCCACTCCTTTGTCATTTTTTCAAATTCACGCATGTCAACGTAAAGATGGTCTTACAGGAGCGGTTGATGTGGTGGCAACCCTGTGGTTCCCGCCGAAACCAATGTAACCTGCTTCATTGCTCAATAACCTCAGTTGTTTTGTGTACACTCTTTGGATCTGTTGAAAACGTGAAGGATTCGTTCGTGGACGTCACTCCTTTGTGTGCCGCAAATTTCCCCATTTTCGTAGAATCACCTGATTATGATAAACAAGAATGAAAATATAATGGCATTATACCGAAGATTTTAGTGATAAAAATGGGTGAAACGAAAATGATAAATGATGGGAATTACATTCAGGTATCTGTTGCTGATATTTTCAAAAACATAGTAATTTTTAAATTGTTTTTACACAAGATGTCAATACACCTTTCTTGAGGGATGTGGGCTCAGTTGATATTGTTTACATGAACGCGACAGAATAATTACATTTTTATCTGTTAGTCCTCCCTCATTAACTTGACCTTTAATTTTTTTATTGGTGTGGAATTATTATGGCGAGAAGACATGAAAAGGGCGATTCTAAATTGGAAATTGTCAGTTTGTGTCCCTTCACGATCAGTAACTTAAGTAACGCATCTCCGGGGAAGGGGTGGCTTGTGATATTTCTTGGTGTTAAGTAGCGCCAACTTCTTTAGGGTGTGTTTTATAGGACCCTTTTACAGTTTGCTACTATCATCCATTACTAACGGTTTAATGAGAGTAATGACGACCTGAGACATATCCTTACAGGAAATAAATGAACCCAGACAGTAATGTAGACGGCTTTCATTTCTATCGGGATTTATCAGATGGCAAATGTGCTTCCACTGGAATAAGTAGTCGTAGGACAGGGTATGAAGATATTTCACTATTTTGTGTTACTTTCATTTTACCTTAAATATTCTTTTTAGAAGCGTTTTTCTTCAAATGTTACGTTACTTAGGAGAAAAAAAAATAACTATTCGATAGTACATCCATTTCTTGATATAATATAGTCAAGTAATAAAATTTAGGCATACAACTCATTGAAAATTATATTCGATTGAAATATGTAGAGCAAAAACTTTTTCCTCAATTATTTTCGTCTTTGACTAGATTTGCTTTAGTGAACCCGCTACTGCCGACCAGAAAAAGAAGTTTAAATTCGTATTATGAAAGAAGACGAAGTTCATAAAAGCCACCATAAAACATTGTTCAGTTTTATTCATAGTAATATTTCATTTTGAGAGAAATGAATCGCAGGAAGTTAATTCTGTTCCACCAAAGAGTTACTCAAACAACGCCTAAAGCGAATATCAATAGAAGACGATCGATGAAAATTTGTACTCGAACCACAATCCACCAAAAAAAAAAGAGTTGGCTGTTCACACACTCTGAGCACTAACGAGACAGCATCATTTCAGTCGCGGATACAAGAGGGAAGTCATGGGGGGTCATAACCCCCCTCCCCAAAAAAAATCCTATGGAAAGTGTGGTATTATCTTTAGCAGGAATTCTGTTGTAGTCGGTGAAAATTTAAATTTTTTTATGTCTTAAAAAGGTGAATAAATTTTTTGCATCTTTAATTATAATGAAAGTTTTGTATTTATCACTTTCTCCTATCCCACAAAAAATTACATCATCACGAAATTGGCGTGTTATTGTACTCCTCTTAATTAAAACTTAGATGACCTAAACTTCCAATTTTCTTTAGAATTTTCAAAATTTCTTCGAGGTTCGTGTGTTTTTCATGCCCCACGCCCAAGACTATATTCTTTTGTTATGATCCTCCCCTAAAATATTAGTCTGTATCCGCCCCTGCATCATTTGCCACTCGCAAACAACGGGTCGCTTTTTGGGGTGCTATCACCCCAATCTCCCACCCAAACCACCCCTCCTTTTCCCCACCCCCCTCCCTATCACGCATCCCATCCCTGCTACTAGACTCGTTCTTCTCCAGCCACTGTATCAACGACGTCCATTCATAGTCGCCGACCTTCATGGGTCGTTGGAAACGCTTGTTTACATGTTAACCGGGCCAATTTCGAGATCGTATCGCGTGCCGCTGTGCGCTCCAAGAGTGCGTCGCCTGTCCGATGGACAGTGTCCATATTATACAATATATAACAATAATTTTATTTTCATCATCACATTTACAAAAGAAGATACAGTTTAAACTTCTAGGAATACTGACCAATGTCCAGTTGTAGGTCAGTTATACGAAGTAAATATAGGAACAAAAAAATAATGAGTCCATTTCACCAATAATTTCTTTTCAGTCAACATGTTGCTATCTGTGGAGTCTGCATTGAAATTTACTTCAATCTATTCAAACATTTATACGTTTCGATCTATTGAGATCAACTGTTTCAGAAAAACTCGAAAAGAATTGCATGTAAGGTTTTCTCAACACTTGAAGGAGATCGTAGCCTTATTTTTAACATACACGTTACACGTTTATAAATACATATCAACTTACATGTATAGATATAATAAATCATGGCAGTAAATCTATAATTTTTTGAGACATCCTTAACGGAAACACATTTTTTTTCTAAATTTATTACCTATTAATGTTTCATCCACAAAGTAAAGATAATGAAATGTTACACAATAAGACACATAATGTCACTTACATGTGAAGAAACAGTTGCGGCTTACGCCTTCGTCAGTCACGTGACTATCAAAAGCCGACATTTTTTCGTTACCTTTAAAACGTAACGG
>NNCF01126164.1:107305-142910 GCA_002313205.1 Laupala kohalensis | reverse complement strand
TATATATATATATATATATATATATATATATATATATATATATATATATATATAAGATGATCATCTCATTCACGCATTTCGACGAAGTCCTACATAATTCTTTCGTAAATTCGAAATGTCCACGGGATGTCCATGTTTGCCGCCACTGTCCTCCTGTCGCCATCCATACAAGAGAGCAGACTCTTGACAGAGATCATTCCGTTGCTGTTGGAGATGTTTACGCTTCTGTGTAGAATGAAAGTAAAAGTTGTGTTTCAACAACGTTTCGAGCGTACTCCCACCCCATTTACCTCACACGAGGACACGTGATTTGACATCTGTATCGGATTGTGCATTCGAAAGAGAGGATTCGGAAATCACTGAGATGGTTCACTCGGGTGATCGTCGTCGAAGGAATTCGTGTCATCGAGTTGGATGTAAATGTTCAACTGTGATTAATTGTATGCCTCTATGAGGGAGAAAATAAATAAAATTAACTCTCCGATTTAATTTAAAAAGAATTATTCCAATAAAATATTTAATAGTTTTGTGAAATAATTGGATACATTTATATTCAAATTGTAATGCATTTCCTGTGTTCTAAAAAACTTTCAAAACGTAATTATTTCTTTGGTATTTTTAATTTAATGTTTTCATATTTTAGTAGTTTTGTTTTATCGTCGTGAGTTTTTAGATTATTTATTTCTATAATATTTGCTGAATAAGACTCAGAGATAAGTGATCAACAATGTCAAGAATAAATAAATAAATTTATTGTCAAAAAAAACAGTACAAACTGCATATGACCACGTGGCGGACAATAAACTAATTTACTCTCCGTGAGATGTAGACACACTTCAGCACACTCCTAAGACAAGAATAAAAGTAGTTCGGTACGTATAATAATATTAACAGAATACCAACAAATTTGGATTTTATAAAACACAAAAAAGTTATTTCACGAGGACATTTTATTATAGATTGTTTGAAAAATATTGTTTATACATCGTATCTATTCAAATAACTATTATAATAAATTAAAAATATTAAATAATCGTAATTATTAAAATAAAACAAGTAGAAAATAAATTTCATTACAATCAATAAATTTGGGGAAAATCGAGGTTATGGGTACACGATCGTTTCCTTTGAGGCACAAAACACCCGTCGATTTCTTTTAAATGGTGTGTAATTGGCAACGCGAATAATTAATCAAACATTAACAACGGAACATGTTGTTCACGTCTAAAACTAATATATGAGAGCTCTCTTTGACTTTCACCAAGTAACTTCAAACGTGGTTTGACCTTATTTCCAACAATTCAATATGTTTCTTCCGAATAAAATACTCAAGTTATCGAGAGTTTGGACACCAAAAGAACAAAGATGTCGGACTCGAGTGGTGTTTCAGGGCAGCCACCACCAATATTTTAGAACAAAAACCCCAAACTCGTTAAGACTTGGACTGCCTGTGATTGTCGATTGATATTAATGTCATCGTTCGTTAGCACTAACGGGTGTCCTAACGCTATGGAAACAACAAAGAGACTACCGTAAAATGAATTTCGTTGAAAGTGGATTAATAAATTAAGATTTCTCGGATAACTTACGCAATGTATTTTATAAATAGGAATGTTAATTTTGTGTTACACTACAAAGGATAAAAAAGAGTATTTTAAGGATAGGCTCTCCTAGAGTTATTTCGTCAAGTTTGGTGGTAGTGAATACAACGTATAAGATGAAAATATCGCTAAGTCGAGTAGAATACTACATAGGGGGAACCAATTGAGTAAATTGGTAGTTCTCCCAAGTTTGGTAACTTTTCAGAGGGCAGCTAGACTATAACAGTTGTTCATTTTCATTCAAGTTTTGTGAATATTAATAATAGTCTTTTTCTGTTTAAACATTTTTACAAGAGTAAGGGAAGAAATTTAATAATTTGTATATTTTAAAAACATTTTTCTTCTCTCGTTTATATTTTTACCCAACTGCGACGGTTTATAATTACATTAAATGCGAATGATTGTTAAGTGTGATTATTTGTTCTACGTTTTGTGAGAAACTACAAAATCTACTTTTGACAAACTAAACTTTTTAAAAACTTCTTTGACTGCTCTAATAAAAAACTTAACTTTGCAGACAGAAAAATAGACGTAAATGTATTTAAAAAGGTTTATGTTCATACTTTCATGTCCTCCAGTAAAGATGTCCGAACCAGGGTTATGCAATGAATCTGACGTACAGTTGGAACAACTCTAACAGAATTGGAATCCGAGAGAAGTTTTCCAACATTGTTCGTGGATCCCTGATCCATATTCAGAGAGAGAAAAATAAAAGAGATGAAGTTGATAGACTGGTTTCGTAAAATAAAGATGTCATAATCTGATGACTAGTAAATAAAAATTACCTGTGTCTACCACTCTATTGTATTGTCTCGTTCAATTCTGCTCGTAAGTGCGAATAAAAGGACCTGACATAAACTGAGGTTCTTTTACATCTGCGGTCGCCAAACTCTGGGGCCTCACGTTACAATACAGAATTCATTATTTTTAACTCCAACGACCACCATGTGTTTTTTTTTAGATTACAACGTTCGTCAAATAATGGCCACAGATATTTCTATTTAGGAATTTAATAACTACGTTAAAAAGTAGATCCCATATAATTTGTAAGTATTCCAGGTATACTTTCAATATTAATCAAAAGTTTTTACCGCAAATATTACGAAAATTGAATTAAAAATTTAATTTTATCTCTAACTTGATTCAAAGTTCATGTAAGTGACAGAGGCACGCTTGAAGGAGACATTAACTTATTTCACAACTCAGGAAAAACTAACATCAGTTTCTACGTGCCACAATTCCAACTGTCAAAATTTGCAATTCAAACACAAATTACTTGAAAATTTTCGAGAAAAGCAAATCTGTCACATGCATACATATGACATCAAATCTGTCACACGCATACATATGACATCACTACAAAAGTTGAAAATACGTTTTCCCAATTTGGGAGCTCTGGTGTTGATTACTCAAGTGAATATAAAATTTCATTTAATTATTTTGCATGAATAGATATTATTCTTTCGTCATCAATTTAATCCTGATATCATTCAGGCTGGTCGATATATTTTTACCTAATTGAGGAGGAATATAATGCAATATTTTGAAACGAAAGTGTTCTATATTTTTTGGAGTGGTTTTTATACTAAAGTGAATTTAGTGTTATTTCAATCCTTATGATTTGTAAACACTATACTCAAAAGAATAATCTATAGTTCGATAATAATTTGTACATGTAAAATAAATATTTTGCGTTAAATTACAAACATATTGACATTCTATTAGTTTTATAACTCCCAGCAAACTTTTCATATTATCTAGGAATTTTTGCTTAAATTTTTCAATCCGCCTCTGCCTTAGGGCTCTTGATCGGAATTGATGGGATGGTCCATTGCTTGCTTCCGGAGAGTAAATTAGTTTATTGTCCTCCACGTGGTCTTACGCAGTTTGTACTGTTTTTTGACAATAAATTTATTTATAGTATATGGTCGTGATAAAAAAGTGCTGTGGTCACCAACTCTTTACGTGCTATTCCAAATGCTGCCAAAATTTAAAGTATCTACGTAAGGTGATCCAACTTGAAAATTGGAAGTAAAGACATATTTGTAGGTATTTTCTATACTTTTCGGTCGGTTTTGGCAGCATCTAGCACGTCAGGGGTTGGCGACCCGAAAATTAGCCCTACACCTCAGCACTTTTGTCAAAAATGTCCATTTTGTGGACATTTTTGACATATTTGGTTAATTTTTGGATTTTTATCACGACCATATACAATAAAAACCACTATAAAATATTTTTGGTTAGAAGTGAGTGTTTTATCATCTAAGCGACTTGTATAATCAATTAAGTTTGGTTTAAATTCACAAAAAAAAAAATAATAAAAAGCCTAAAATCATCATTTTTAGGAAACAATACCAAACGCAAGGAAAGTTAAAAACGTGATTTATAATGATATTTTATCAGTAAATATCGATACACAAAGGGACAATGTCATTTGGCTGGGGGGGGGGGCACATTTGGGTGTCCTATCCTGGGGTACACTTTGTATTTGAATTTTAAAGAATTTACTGTTGTCTATTTGAACCGGAATGACTAGAGGACCAAACGAAAATTAATTCACATGTTTTTAGATGTATGAACTGGAAATGTTTGGGGAGAGGTTACAAAATCATAATTTTAAAACATTCATTAATTTTTTTACTATGCAATTTAGAGTGGGAGGGGACAGTTAGAGTAAGAAACGGATTTATTACAAGAAGTCTTGTTCATCCTTATGTTGAGAGGAGTAGTAGTTTCTCCTACATCAAACCTTTCACAGATAGTGCAGCCTAGAAGATAAATGCAATTTCTGGAGGCGTTGCTCGGACGTTTTTACTTGTTAGACCACTCGCCGGGAGCCGCGCAGATTGAATTTTTGTTTCCGAAGCGAAGACAACGGCGCCAGAGCGGTTGCACCATTTCATGAAAACGCTTATAAAATCTAAACTATTCGTCCAAATTTTACGATGTAAAGATGTTTTTGTTAAATGCACAAAACACAAAAAAATATTAAATTTGATGATGATTGATTTTTTCCTTCTAAAATTATTCTCTTAAATTGAAGTATTATAACACTCCTTTTTTTAATTACGTGGTTTCGATAATGTAGGTAAACCTTTGCAGGTAGACACAATCTGTCTCAAACATTTTTATAGAACTCTTTGAGGCGAACAATATTTCCTTTCATATTTATTACGTATCTCTAACCGTTTAGGCGAATGTACCTTTCTTTTTTCCCCGATTTCATCGAAAATTATTGTAAAAATCCATTTCCATCTTTCTTTTTACGCATTTAAAAAATTAATGTTAACCTCTGTTCATATTTAGACGACTAAACTCTCTCCTTGTCAAATTTTATCACGTTTGGTTCAGTGATTTAATCGCGATTACGTAACAAACAGACAGACACGTTTTCGCGTTACGCATTTATATATTAGTATGGATGTATACACACATATACATACAATCTTCTTCAGAAAAATCACACTAAATATTGTAAATCGTCTGAATACGGTTGTATGATATACCTATTTTACTATTCTTGTTTTAAAATATATTTATTTGGGTACTTTTTTCATTGTTGTATTTGTAAATGGGAAATGTAGCGTGCTATTGAAGCTTATCAACATGAAGCGGTAGGAGTTAGGAGTTGGGTGGTAGAGGTTATTGTTAGTGGGCCGCTTAGCTGGGTTTACCTACAACTTGGCCCACGTGGAAGGGTTATTAGTAGTTAGAGTTAATTGATACTAGGGGGAGCTGGATAGAGGAATGAAGGATTACTTTGAAGTAGACACAGCTATGTAAATTGGGACATTAATGTGCACAGCTACAAATTTTCTGACCTCATCGGGAATCGAACCCGGGATGACTCGGTGATGAACGACAACACTAGCACCTGATCCACGGGGACTTGAACAATAGAAATTTCCCTTGATTCTAGAAGTGAAACTAATTCCACCTAATTTAACTTCGCCAGCACATACAGCACCCGGAGGGAACAGAGCGGTCGTACGATTACTGGTCAAGTGTCCGAAATTGGCAATCAGAGCATGTGGCGAGCGAAGTTGCGTCGGTCACCCTTTGTGCGAGAGGTGATTGGGATGAAGCTACGAGGGAGGGTTCACGGCTAGGGCAAGAGAGGAGTGGGTGCCCACATCGCCGTAGCCGCCGCCGCCGCCGTCACCGGGCGTCTCTCCTGGGACGACGACCCGCTATGAATCACGCAGCACACGACGACTGGCAGCGTATAACACTCCTAATGTGGCCTATTAAAAGCCGCACTCCGCTATAAATCTTGTATTCGGGTGATGAATCGGGACGCGCAACGCTCGGATTTGGTGAGAGGGTGAGAGATTTCCTAAGAATGGAGACGCGGTAAGAGAGAGAGAGAGAGATGGATGAGAATATTTCATAAAGATATGACGAAAATAGTTTATTCACATATGTTAGGATACTTACTATTTATTTTTGTGAACGTTTCCATTATATCACTTTTAATTATCCTCTTAAATATCTCTATATTCACATACATTTTTATGGGGCTCATCAACGGTAAGGTCATTCGAGCCCTTATTCACGTACAAAGTTACTATAAAGTAAAATCGTGACTTTTGAAATTTACTCTATACGCCCACCATTGTTGTGGTACATTAATAATAATTAATTAAATGCTAATAATCCAGGGTTTATTGCTGATATTTATATCACTCATAAACACCTTATCCTTTATACTTGATACTTGGCACAATACTTGGTCCTTGGTCCCAATAGTCCTTGGTACTCGGCAGTCAGACTGATGATACCAGCTAAGCTGGTGAAAGTACTATCACAATAATAATGTATTAATATAATAATTATATTAAGATAATAACAATCATATGATTTCCGATTAAGTAAATGATGTTAATTTCTCTTATAATTTGTCACGCTATATTTATAGTTTTTTATATTGATTAAATTCCTTTGCAGATGCGTTTTGTTTCTTGATCCTTTTAATTTCTAATTGTACGCAACGTTGGGACGGTTGTATACATTACCTCTGTGGCCCCATTCTGGCCCGGATTTTTCTCCGGTTTTCCTCCGGGTAGTGGCGGATTTTCCATATGCGGGTATGTCATATAATACTTTTGTTATTAATAATCTCGAATTTTGACTGCACATTATATCTTCGAATCATTTTGGAATAATAAATTGATAACAGTACATATTATATTAAGTAACTTAGTTTATTATTTCCTATGTGGTCATACACAGTTTGCAACTGCTTTTCTGACAAAGTTTTTATTTATTTAATTTATGAAGAATGGAAGAAAATAATTCTTCAAGAATGGATAAGAGTTATTACTAAAGAATGGACGAATTTTATGAACGGAAACAGTTCGACTGAATGAACATCTTTAACAAATGTGAAGTATTTCTTATACAGGTTGTCTAGGCTTTGTCCAGGGACGTGTTTATTATAACAAGAAATCGTAAATTTAGTGTTATTTCAACTTATGATTCGTAAACACTATACTCAGAATAATCTATAGTTCGATAATAATTCGTACACGTAAAATAATTTTTTTGTGTTAAATTACAAACATGTTGATATTCTATTAGTATTATAACTCATAGCTGACTTTTTATCTTATCTAGGGATTTTTGCTGAAATTTTTCAATCCGCCTCTGCCTTAGGGCCCTTGATCGGATTTGATGGGATGGTCCCTTGTTTGCTTTCGGNTATTATAACTCGCAGATAACTTTTTATCTTATCTAGGAACTTATGCTGATTTTTTTTTGAATCCGCCTCTACCTTAGGTCCCTCGATCGGAAATGATGAAATGGTCCCTTGCTTACTTCCGGAGAGTAAATTAGTTTATTGTCCTCCACGTGGTCAGACGCAGTTTGTAACTGCTTTTTTTGCAATAAATTTATTTATACACGTCTTTCACTGTTTATTTAAACCGATTACAGATATTTTTGGTGATTTCATTCTACCTACGCTTGTACTTCCTTGAAGACTTGATGAAAGCCACCAAGAAAATAAAAGAGGGTAAGGTATTGAGGGAGGGAAAGACAGAGAGAGATGTTTTCCTTTTCATTTGGGATGCTCATTCATTAGGTAACTTCCCCCAGGGGATTTACATTTAGTAAGTACGTGATTGGCGAACACGGGACTCCGAGCTGAGTCTGGCATTACTTCCACTTTTGTTAGGCTCCTTCCTTTGTCTTTCCTGACCTTCCTTGGTCACCTCTTGTTCTTTTCGATCCCGACGCCATTAGGGCTAGGGTATCTTTCATTTTCTTCTTTCTTTTTTTATTTTATTTTTGTAATAATTTGAGATATGTTGATATTTGAGTTTTGAGTTGTAATTCAGGAGGGTTTTTAGTGGGTAGGGTTGAGTTGTTCTGCGAGTCCCACACGCGGGGAGAGTCAGGTTGGCTCTCCTTAGTGCGTAACTGCCTTTTCCATACCTGTATAAGTTTTAAGGGCTCTAATGACTTCGATGTTGACGAGCCCTAAAGCCCCCCCCCAAAAAAAAATAATTAGGTAACGCACTTTTGGAAATGTGGAGATGTGGGATTTCTGATAGCGTTACGCAGCGTTACAGTGGGGTGGGGATATGTTAGCTTTGGTGTTACGTAACGCTACATTGTGTCCCCACATTTTCCGAAATGCGATGAAAAGTTTTCTTAACCTATGTATGATTTATGAACGTCCCCTTTCCCCGCTTGTCGAATGAAACATGCAAAACTCAGATTTGGTATACAGTGAAACTTCCCTTAACGGACACTTCTCAAAAGCGCACATTTCCCTCCACGTTCTTTTATTCCTCTTTGACCTTCACTTTCCGAAAGCGCACTCGTCTCAATAGCGGACAAATTCCAAAGTCCCATAAGAGTCCGTCATAGTGAAATTTCACTGCAAAAGAGCATGTACACAATGGAGGAGTGTTGGCTTACTGTATACAATGATTCTACAGCGATAGACATTCGGTTGTCCGTAATATGAGAGACCAATAGAAAAACCGTGAACTATAGAAGTAACGTATACTTCAAAGTGTTTTACTTACTTTCTTTGCTACAAGTTGCTTAGTTTTTTATGCGTCTTTTATAAGTTCAAATATATAAAAGTGTCTCCAAATTGTATTTTTATTTTGGTTGAAGGTCCACAGTTCAATACAAATGTTAAAAGTACTATTTTAAAATCACAACACATTGCTCTTTACTGCGACATAATAAATTAATCACCAAATTAAATCGTATAAATGTTAAATGTGAAGTTATCAAGTAGACACCACTTCCGGAGTGACACTTGGTTGTTTGCATTGTGATATAACGGATCTGGCAATTCCTTAGCGGAAGGGGAAACTGCTCTTCAGTTATGAAATCTATTAGCATGTAACGAGAATCGTGTTAAAATTTAGAATAGAATAGAATAGAATAGAATATTAATTGGGTTTTGCTCAGACCGTGAGGTCTGCTCTTCCGCCAAACCATGTACAGAAAATGCAAATAAAAAAGAAAAAAGAAAAATTACAATAATAATTAAAATTAGTATAATAATTAATATTTAAAATGTACAAAATTAATTAGAATTACAATAATAATTCAATTTACAAAAATAATTGAAATTACAATAATAAATAAACTACAAACCAATTAGAATTTAAGTAATAATATTACAATAGTAATTGAAATTGAACATAAGAAATAAATAAGTAGATGATCATTGGTCTCTGTTTAATATTAAATTCACAGATTAAGTTATCAGAATACTATTTTTGACAGTCACGATTGATGCGGGAGCGAGCATCGAACTCTCGCTGATAATTCTGAAAACAGAGAGGGAAAGAAAATAATTATCACGTGGCGCACCTGTCGTGTCACATGCGAGACAAGGGACACCGCCCACTCTTCTTCAATTAAGTTTAAAAAAAATTAAAATATCATTCCATTCGGACACGTTAGAGAACTAGATGGCTAAAACATGTCTCAAAAAATGTTTTTCATTAGTTCATTTTAAAATTGGGCTTTTTTTTCAACGTTTTTTTTTCGAGTACCTTTTTTAGTAAGTTTAAAAATTAATTTTTCCAAATATTTTATCAGTGTAGGCCTATATTGTCCGTATTTATGTCAATGACATTTCATATGAACTCGTTTCGTCCGGGACAAACCGCGTTTTAGAAGATACAATTACCAACGTTTCGGCCACCATGCTGTGGTCTTCTTCAGGGTACAGACCTAAGTCGCTGTCGTACTCTGCCCACATATCGTACACATTTCATATGCTCACCTTCACCTCCCTTTTGCACATAATTTGTGTATATCTGGGATCATTTTTAAGGTTGCCAATTCAATCTAGTGGCATTAAATCGGAATGTGCACCGTACGTACAAGACTTCTCTCTGTCAATGATTGTATTTTACACGGAAATGATTTATGATAGAATTGACGAAATAAGTGTTCGACTAAAGTATGAGAGTATCTTCTAAGTTGAGATATAAACTGGAAGAAATGGTGAAGATTTAAGGTATGGCATCAGTGTTCACAGAAGTCAAGTTGTCAACTATTTACCAAACTTGGAAATATTGAACAAACGAATTAACAAATAATTCGCAGTCTTGATTTTTAATGGTTATTATTAATTTTTTTAAATGTTAATTTAGGAAAATTATTTGTGATTTTATAACTTGGTAATAAATTTAAACTGTCGTTTGACTCTTTCTTTGGAAAGAGTCCCATTGTCTTCAGTCACGTGATGCGACTGCCACTTCTGTTAGAATATTGTCTACAGTTTTTGGTGAATTATTCTTGAAAATATCCCGTAAAGTATGAAAATTTTAACGTCATTGGGTTCCTATTTCCATTTGCTATGTTAAGCCACTACTTTTTTCAGGATGCCAAGACAACAAAACAAAAACCCACGAAGCATTGAGAATTCAAAATTCAAAATTTTGCACCGTGAGGGTATGAAAATCCACACCACTGGATAGAGAATGGTTCAAACTATCATTTGAAACATTTTTAGGGTAAGCCTAATCGCTAGGGCGGATATAATACCTAAAAAAGATCGTTTTAAAATATGTATACAATGATTATTTTTTACGAAATGAATCTACTGTCTCATCATATTAACAGCATAAGAATGAGAAAAGCACGTGTCTTAATATTGTAAAAGGAAAACTATGGTCAATATATTTTGTAGATTACTTTTAAAAATTTGATTTTTGTTCCTCTGAAAAAGCGTTTGTGGATTATGGAAATCAAACACATCTGAAATTAAACTCTCTGATACGTTCAAAGGAGTTGTTTAGTTGGAAGGTCGCGAATTCGCTCGACTGACGAAATGATAGCGTACTGATAGGTAGGATCTAAATGCATTAATGTCAACCACAAAAGCTTTTCAGGATTCCGCAAATGCAGCAGTATCGCATGTTTGCGGTCGTCCGACGTGGACTGAGTTTCGAACGGAGTTCATTACCCAAATCGAATACCTGCACTTTAAAGGAATGTTTGTGGCCACCTCCGAAACTGTCCTTTGGGGACTTTGACCTCTGTGGTTCCTCTACTCCTCTGCTTCCAAGGGGCTTTTACCACTTCCTCAGATTCTGAGAAAATAAATTACTTAACGTAAACTTTATCGTTCTTTATGCCCCCTCACCTCCATCACGCAAATGTGACGATATCTCTTCCACCCTCCAATTATTACGTAACTCAACCCTACCTCCTCACACACTCATTTTTAAGTTTTCGTTGCTTTTCGGAAAATGTGGGAACAAAAAATGCTGTGCATATATTTCGTCCGTGTACCCTACACGAGGAGAAGATTTGTGAGAACTTTCGGTCGGGTGAAAATGGTGACGGGCTGGGAATCGAGAGGGGAGCAATGAACTAAGTTACTCTCAGGAAACAAGCAAGGGCCAAGGGACCATCCCATCAATTCCGATCAAGGACCCATGGGCAGTGGTGGATTTAATATTTACGAAAGGATTTATTTAATAAATACCTGCTGTTATCCATTTATTATTCAAAATAAATTGTAGATATTTGTGCAGTAAAAATTCGAGATTAATAAAACAAAAGTCTTAATGACATTCCCGATCAAGGAGAATCCGCCACTACCCGAAGGAAAACCGGATGGGCATTTTTCTACAGAAAACAAACGGATCAATAAAACAAATAAATCATTTGTCACTTATTTGGCAGTAACATAGTCCAAATTTGTTTTTTTATCGTAACCATATAGTGAAATCTAATTTTTATCGTAATATTATGTACATTTGAAAAATAACATTTGTACACAAAAATCTGGACAAATTAAAAAAATTGCGATGGCCATTATTAAGCGGCCAGTTGGTACGTAGCAAGTAGAAATCTACGAATTGTTGAGGGAAAGCTAATAAGGTTTTTTTCCCTGGGGTTTTAGGGATCGTCAACGTCAAGGTCATTAGCGCCCTTAAAGCTAATAAGAGTTTGTGGTAATCCGAGCCGAGTACCATTAAGGAACTTATGCTTTTAGCTGTAACTGACGTTTGTAGTTAGTTCTATAGTTTTAGACGAGTCTGACGTTATGGGTCATTTTGAGACCACCTATAGCGTATTGGACAAAGAAATAGTGAATTGTAAAAAAAAAATTATCTTTAAGTTTCAATCACGTATTGATTGCATTTAGCTACTTCGAGTGTTCTCTCGTTCTGTGTGTTCAGATACACAACAGAAAAGAAGAATGTTTCAACAAATACAAAAACAGGCACTCGAAATGAACGAGACAAGTTAGATGAACTCGCACAATCGATAAACTATATTCATAACTTTATTTCCATTGCTCTTATCTAACCTTTTATCATCATTTAATGCGTCAATTTAATGTATTACTTTTGCACAATTTTCATTGACATTAAAAAATATTTTTATTATTTCAAACTTACTGGGATAATGCTGCGAGAAAATACAAACATTACACGACTCCCTGAACACAAATATATGTACCAAGTACACGTTAATTGTCCGGTAACTCTATTGTAGGAGTGATTGTAATTAGATGGTTCTATCGTTATCTCAACGCATATGACACATATAATGATATCAATTCGGTATGTCACGTTCAGTGAAAATGGATTCAATCAAATAAATCTGTCAGAAACAGCATTTCCTTATTGGAACTTGGGAAACAATATTCTCTCATTAATGCAACGAAGTTTCTTACAATTTGTCTTTGGATAAAATAATAATAATAATGATAATAATAATAATAATAATTTATTAATCTGCAAGTGAGCAATGGTCGGTGGCAGATGGAAAACGTAATAGACATAATAAGAATATACATAATACAATAATGTGAAATTACAAAAAAAAAAAAAATCTCGCTCCAATATCTTTAGAATACACGTAATAAAATGCTTAGAAAATTAGTACACAATAAGCGAGAAGGATAATACACCTTTAAAAAAATTAGGTCCATGTGTGTGTATATTCACATATTACAGAAACCCGTTTGCACTTACAAAGAGATGCAGACATACTCTCACTGCACTTCACATGTGCTCCTATTTCGAAGAAGCAAGAAAAATATGGTTGAATCTATAGCAATTATTGATAATGTGGCATTGTACAAACTCAATATCCTTCGACTGTCCACGTATCATATAAATTGTGAGTTATATAAATTGTGTAACATATAAATAAAAGCGAAACAAATAAAACACAAATTGTAAAATTATATGCGATTAAAACGTCTGTTTTAGTTCAATATAGTAACAAATAGTCGATCAGCTTCATAGTATCAATAAAATATCTAAAATGTTTTTACATCATGCAACATGTCGAAGCACGTGACAGGAGAACAGGAATTGAAAGTTTCGGTCAACATGATTATAAAAACAATTAGACGGTTAAAAACTCAACGTTTCGTCTCATTGTGAGACATCTTCAGGTGTTTAATTATAAGTTAAAAAATGGATCCATTACATTAAGATAAGAGGTTAAGTCAGTTCACAGATATTACTGGGTGTGCAGATGAATACAACGAACATACAATAATAACAAAGAATAAAAACGTTTCAAAAATCAGACGTATACAGAAATGAGTATAAAAATGGTGAAATAAATTAAAATGTGATACATACTAGTTGATTATATGGAGTTGCCTGGGATTTTTCTTAGACTAATCTTTCACTCTGGAAAAAATAAAAACTATCTACAGTGTAAGATAAAAATTCTTAAACCTATTGTTTTTTTTAAATATATGTGCAGCATCCTAATTTTACAAACTCATAATAACAAAAATTTAATATAAAACTTGATTGTATACACAAACTTGATTTTGACTTTCACCTCTAACAGCAAGAATAAATATATTCTTGGATGAAACCATCCGAGGCATGACACGACGGCGGCAGCGTGACCTCTTCATTAAATCGCTCAATAAATTTAAACTATTCGTCCAAGTTATACGATTTAAAGACTTTTGAATGTTTGTTAAATGCAAATACCAAAACAAAACATTTTGATGATATCATTTTTTCCTTCTTAAATTACTCTCTTAAATTAAAATTTAAATATTAAAGTGTTAAAATTAAGTAATGTTTCTTCAATAATTTAGGTTAGCCTTTGTAGATAAACATACGAGTATGCTGTCTTGCACTCATTTTTGTAGAACTCTAGGAGGTGAACAGTACTGCCATTTTGAGTTATCACCCATTTAGGCAGAGTAAGCGAATATACCTCTATTGTTACCCGATTTCATCGATATTTATCGTCAAAATCAATTTCTGTCTTTTTTTCACACATTTTTTTAAAATAAGAAGATTAAGTTCATCCAGGACATCTAAGCTATCTCCTTGTCAAATTTCATCATCCGTACACGATGATGTTTAGTCCTGATCAGGTAGCGAAAAGACTGACATACTTTCGCACTTATATATTAGTATGGATGAGTAATCCAAAACTGAATCATACAGAAAGAACATGTTATACATGAAAAAAATTTATAAATTTTGGCCTAGCTGAATAATTTTGTCTGTAGGTTGATGGTATGATGGTGAAAATTAATATGTAAAACCAATATAGTTATTCTCTATTCTCTCCAATCTTTGTTTTATTTATAGAATAGATTTTCGGCTACGAAACAGTTATCTTCTCCATGCATCCGTTGACAACGCTATTTTGATTGTGAGTGAAAGACATTTCTTTTTGATCATTCTGAAGAAGCGTTTAAGAACACGGCACACCAAATCACTTTATACTTTATCATTTCATTGGTCCGATAGGGAAATAAAAGGTTTTTTTGCCATCAAAGACCAGACGAACAAATAACAATAATTGTTAAATATTTCGTTATGTATCACTTCTAGCACAAACAGGTCATATGTAATTCCTCAAAACAATTATCTAAAAAAATGAGACTTTAGAATTTGTAATAAATTATTATCGGTTTGATTTTCATTTGAGTGCGAAAAATGAATAAAATAGAAATAGTAACTAAAAAACAAATATCATTAATATTGATTAAAAATATTTGTGTAAAATAAATGTTTAGGTTAAAGAACAAGCCCCATTCCAAGTTCATTTAAAAGGTAGTAATGAAGCTCGTTCAAAAGTAAACAAACCACTTTTGAACATAATGTTATCCTTCGATTAAAAACGTCGTTCGTTTTAGACATTAAACCGTACACTAAAATTTCGTAGGATATAGGTTTCGCAAAGCCACAAAATAAATAATGCTGAAACATTTCAAATAAAAAATAATGAGTATGCTCTCCTGAAAATAGTGACTTTGATTTTGTTTTAAAAAATGTGTACCTTCCTTAAAAAGGTAGTAATTTTTGGCATTCGATTAGGATAAAGAGTCGTCGCTGCGTGGGAACCATAATAACTAGGAATCCCAAATGGTTTACGACTCATTTAACATTCATTCACATTGTCTAAAGGTGATTTTACGATGTGCTAAATATGCTAATGGCGTAAAGCTGATACTGGTTATAATATTCCTATGTTCAAATATGGCAACTCCGCGTCGTCACTTCACACGTGCTTTGAATACTGAAGCTCCTAGTAAGTTAAGAAATAACCAAAGCTCAGTTTCTCGACTTCATCAGAATAATACGACAGGACGAGTCTCAGAAGGTGTAATTTCCATGATGTGTTACTTGAGACTCGGTTTCTTCGCTGAAACGTAAAGTTAATTAAACGGAAGGCGCTCTCCCCTGCAGTTACGATTCATTTGAACCCCGTGTCCGCGTATCTCATAAACGCGTCGGTCAAATGTTAATGAAGTGAAATCCAAAGCTTCCATGTGCGACGATAATCATTTGTAATATACCTATTCGAACTTACCAAAAAGAGTAAAATGTTCCCGCAACCGTCTTCTTGCTTCGTCGAAATAGGATCATATGTGAAGTGCAGTGAAGAGTAGTGCGGTGATTGAAGTCTAAGGTTATAGAAAATGCTCAGAGTGAATAGAAGTAGTGAAATATGGTGATGCGTAGTTGCACATGATTGCTCTCAGCAACTCTGTTTTGGTTTTATTTTTTATAGTTATTAATTTCTTTTATTTACGTTATAGCAATTACGTTTACGCCAAGGGGATAGGAGTAGTAATGACATCTGTGTGTACATTGAGCGTGTTTGTACGTATGTGTTTCTGTAACTGTTTGTAAGAGAAAACGAGTTTGTGTATATATGTGAATATACGCAATATGAGCCTCATGATAATTAATTTTTTAATCTAATTTCTTTCTCGTTGTAACCACGTGTAATAATTTTCTTGTAATTTTTAAATCTTATATAGAATTGAAAGAGAATTTAAAACATTATAAGAATTGATGGGTAAGAAAACGAGGTTCCCACATACTTTTTAACGTGCAGCAACACTGAAGTGTGGTGATGCCGTGAGCTTTATAAGCAAACTGCTGAAGAAATAAAATTGACGAACCATTTTCAGACTGTATTTATTAATAAATTTCCAAAAAAAATAATTAGTACAGTGTAATTTCACTAAATAACTGTTTTTTTAAATTTTTAATCATTGTTTAGAAATTTGCAGTAAAGAAAACGGACCGTATTGAGATTAGGGGATCCCAAACACAGATAATTTTCTAAAAAATCCCGCAATACAAAGTAATAAAAACGTACAATAATCGTAAAAAAAATTAATATGCAAGAAAAAATTAAAAATAAAAATTTATTTCATAACCGAAAAAGTAATTTTAATTTCCAATGGAAAACGAAGAATCTGTATTGTAGACCATCGTGTACTTCTTAATGAAGACAACCTTTTTTCCAATGCATGATGATGATATCTGATAAAACATTTCGACTATTCCAGCTGCATTTCTTTGGTGACTCACTATGATATCAGGATGATGCCGTGCTTTGGAGACGGTAGAGCGATAGAACTATAGAAATGAGAGATGAAATCATCCTTCAAATATCCTCTTCTGCGGAAATGAAACAACTTTTGCGAACAGGTTCGCTCTCATAGAACTTTATTGATTTTCCTCCAAGAACGATATATTCAGGGCTCACTCCCTTCTTCATAAGAATTATCAGCTCTCTTGGGAAAAAATGGCCCTAAAGGTAAAGGGTCTTGGTTTGAATGTAGGATGGGGCAAGAATGTTTGCTTTATATTTTGATCAAAATCATGATAGTCTGAGATGTGTAATTAAACTTGCGAGAGATATCGCAACGTTACTACTTGTGTAAACGACAAAGCGAGGGATTGTTGAAAGTCATTCACTTTCACGCACAACTTGGCAACCGCGACAGGAATACGTTGGTTACTATTGCACAAGGTAGTAAGGTCACTTTTTAAGTTAGGCAATCAAAATGGCAACACGGTATTTTCCCTCACCCTCCCTTGGAATTTTGGGTCGTGATGTGTAGAGGTTGGATGTAAACAAAAAAGTCACCCCCATTGAACAGCCCCATCGAATTTCTGGAGGGTGGCACGCGATAAAATAAAATCAAAAGGATGTACACAATCGATGTATTTAAAGCTGTTTCGTGAAATGAAAATCGGAGTTCGAACCCGGGTCCTAGTTTCACGCACTGTCGGGCTACCATTCCGCCACTCGACTCTGTCTACCGTAATCATTTGCGCGAGTCAGTTCGTTGAAGCTCAAATCTCGGTCCCCAGGTTCGAATCCCCGTCGTTCCGTCTCCATCGGTTGATTAACAGCTACCCGTGAGATGTGTGATCGTACTTAATGTCAGGTGCTCGAAGCTTCTAGAATAAATCATAAAGTGTCCTTGAGCCTCACTTAAAAGCTTGAAGGAGAAAGTGATCATTCGATACAGTAATATCTGAGTTGGCTTCAAGTCGCAAGCGGCGCATGGAGCAATCGAACGCACACAGCGAGGAGCACGTGATCGCTGGAGGCACATCGTGTCACAAGGTGCGGAATAAGGATCGATACTCGAAGTGGTCGATGCGGAGACCTCATCTCTGGCGGTTCGAATCACAACGATAATCTCCAAGCATAATGTGATAGGAGGAATGGGTTTGAGTGCAAGATATATCGAGAGCTACAGCGATGCCCCAGGGTAATTTTAAAGAGATTCAGTGGTTTGATGGTGATCTCACGGTAATACACAGAAAAATATTTATACGCTTTCAGAAGCTAAGATTCCTCCTGAGCTCGATATATATAAATTCTTCAAAAAAATCAACTTTTGAAATTTGAACGGGGCAGCCTCCTATTTTGTGTTGTCTTAAAAAATTACGTCCATAAAGATTTCAAATTTTAAAAAAATATTTTAGGAGTCGCTACCAAGCTATAAAATTTTCATTCTTTAAAAAAATTAGAAAGCTTGGTAGTGATCCTGAAATATTTTTTATTTGAAATTTGAATGGAAGAGTTTTTTTTAAGATATAAAATAAAATGAAAGTATGCCCCGTCCAAATCTCAGAAATTGATTTCTTAAGAATCACCCTAACATATAATAATATATTGTATTGTTATAATAATACTGTATAATATATAACGTTATATTATTTTTACGCGATATTTAACTTATACCGTTTAATACGAAATGGGAGGCACCGATTTCTCAATAAACCACAATCTTTGTTCGTATTTAACTGACCACCTAATACGGGTTAGTTCCATATTAAGAGTTTCACGCTTTTAATTTGTTTTTCTGAGAACTGAATTGGAATTTTAATGTTCATTTACCCGACTTGTGGCTGTCATAAGTATTAGGACTTTTCGGACAGATTTATGATTTTCCATTCTCTATTTCGAGATTTTCTCGCGTTATTTTCTAATTACGATCATTCTGATACAACAATATTTCATCTAGTTGTGCACTACAATTTTTTTACGAGGCGATTTTTTTACATTGGCTAGCCTGCTCCTGGCGTTAGCTGCGGTTGTGAATGAGCTCTCTCTGTTTTTCAGTTTAATCTTTCTAATTATTTTATTTTTTCGAGTTTTTTGTGATTCAGTAGTTGTATTTAGTGTCTAACTTTCATTGTAGTGTAAAATTCTTTGTTCTGTGTGAGTGTTAAGTAAAAAAACACTAAAAACATTTCCTAAGGTTTTCAAACCCAACGGACCATATATAATTTCATATTGTTTTCAAGTGCTTCATTCAAGGGTGTGATAAGGTTTACGTAAGTACAAACGGAATCATAAATTTAACTTCTTGGTGCATTAAAATTAATTATTTTGCTGTATTTAGATTGTCTGGTGCATATACTATTACATCATTATTAAATTAAAAATAACGTACTCTATTGTTGCACTGCTCAAGTTTCGTCGTCGTAAATACAATTATTCCAATATTTTACCATTTGTTTCGTGATCTTTTTGTAGTTATTCATTACAATTTAACAAAATATTGTCTTAGTTATTGTCGAATTAATTTATCTGCAGTTGTCATCCTAAATTATTTCTGTCATTTGTCGGTTTGTTTATTTCCTGATTAAACCCTGCCTCATTGTTGCACCCAAGTTTTCGTCGTCATAATTTCATAGAATTGTTACATCATTTTACAATTCGATTTTCTTGATTCTTTCGTATTCATTTGCATTTTAACACAATATACGGTAGTTATTGTCGAATTAATTAATCTCCAGTGGTCGCCCTAAATAATTATTTCAATCATTTTTGTCGTCGGTTTGTTTGTATATTTAATTTATTTATTATCTCATTTGTAACTTCCGTAGTAATAAATATATTATTATACTAGCATCCTTCATTCAGTGTTAGTTGTCAGTTTTCGTGTATTCTCATTTGCTTTTGTCGTGAAGTTGCTAACTTTCTCACAACAATGGACACTATCGCATTCCTCAACTCATTCAAAGCTGATCTTCAGAAGGCGTACAATAACTTGGTACATTATATTGATACACGAATCAGTGCGCTGGAAGAGATCAATAAGAAAACGATCGGCGGTTGGACTACAGTTAGGAATTCTCGCCGTCCTTCCAACTGCTATCACCCGGTTAAACCAACGACGCATGCACCACCCCAACTCTTCACTCAGAATAGGTTTAGTGTGTTAGATGACATGTCCCTGTTTCCTCCCTTACCTACTCGTTTCATCCCCTCCCGTCCAGTACCCAGACCTGTTCGCACACCACGCACTGGTAAGCACAGCCGCCCAAAACCACGTAAAGTAGTGCTATCCAGAGATGATACCAACACTTCCACGCAGAAATCAAACGTGCTCATACTAGCTGATTCGCACGGTCGTCAGATGTCCTCCGTATTGCGTGGATTTCTTCCTAGCCAGTTCTCAGTCTCCGGTTTCTTTAAGCCAAACGCTCGTTTGGCTGAAGTTATTCGAGAACTGGACACTTACACTAAAAAACTCACTGAGCGGGACACAGTAATCATCATAGGTGGGCAGAACGATATCAACTTGGGTGGACATTTTAACGCGTCTGAACATCTACAGAAACTAAAAATGGCCTCCCTGCACACAAACATAGTGCTCTCTAGCCTGCCTCCACGCTTCAACGTTCCACAAATAAACCACGAAATTAACCTGGCAAACATCTCCCTAAAACATCACCTGGCAGACACAAAAATCACATTTTTTGATTTGCAACCACACCTGACTGCCAAGGACTTTACCCAGCACGGTTTACACCTGAAACCGTCTGGGAAACAGCACTTCGGTTCTCTCCTAGCTTCACATCTGACCTCACATCATCCACCTCCTCCATTACCTCCTCCTGCACGTACCTCATCTCCTCCTCCACCTCCCTCTACTTCTACCTCATCTCCTCCACCTCCCTCTGCTCCTACCTCATCACCATTTCCTCTTCCTATCTCCACACCCATTTCTTCTCCTGTCCCCGTTCTTTCACCTACTGCTTCCTCATCTCCCACGTCAACATCTATTCCTCCTGTCGCCCCCATACACCGTTACAACTTGCGCTCAGGAGTACGATGTGGTACTCGAAGGTGACAATCGCGTTCAGGTGCTGTGTGCGAGCTTCATCCGGAACTAGAAGCTGTACCAATTTCAAATTCCTCTCCACAATCTAACGTCGATTCCATTTCTCGTGAGTCACAAACTCTTTGCGAAAATAAAATAATTATATTTCATCATAATGTCCAATCCCTTTCAAACAAATTGACAGACATTGAAATTCTGGTACACGAAAATCGATTCGATTTGCTATGCCTCACAGAGCATTGGCTTTCAACTAACAACATCAACGATACTGCTATTTCTAATTATTATTTAGCAAGTTCTTACTGTCGGCAAAATTTTAAAGGCAAAAATCCCCACGGAGGTACGTGTATCTACGTTCGTAATGATATTTTATCTTCTCCACTGACAGGCTACGAGAACTTCTGCGTAGATAGTGTGTTCGAAATTTCTGCAGTTGAACTGACCGACACCGGTATTGTTGTTTTGTGTATTTATAGACCTCCTCAATCAGATCTTGACATATTTTTTCGGAACTTCGAAAATGTTTTAGAACATATCGCACATAAATCTACTAAATCTATCGTTATATGTGGTGATTTCAATATCGATTTCTTGAGTACATCCGACTCTGCACATTCACCAGTTAATCGATTCAAGAATCTTATCGACTCCTTCAACCTTATTACTACGATAAATGACCCCACTCGCCTCTCCGGCTCATCTCAAACATTGCTAGATCAAATTATAGTCAACAATGGAATCTCGTATCTCTCTGAAGTGTTTATCGCCGGATACAGTGATCACCTTGCTCAAGTATTGACTATTAATAATACACTAAAACCGCTTAAAATCCTTTACAAATTTACAAGAGAGTTTAATGACATAAATAAATCCATATTCGTAAATTATTTGCGTGAAGAAACATGGAAAGATGTTTACAATTGCCAAAACACCGACGACAAATTCAATGTATTTATCTCAACATTCCTAAAACATTACAACTCTAGTTTTCCCATAAAACGCAAGTTAATTAACACAAAAAAATACAATAGATGGATCACCCTAGGGATAAGAATTTCTTCAAAAAACAAACGCCGTTTATATTATCTTTCAAAACGCTATAACCAGCCACCCGAATTCCATAATTATTTTCGTAAATATAAGACTATTCTCCGAAAAGTAGTCTATGCAGCTAAAGTTATGGAAAACGACAGGCATATACTAAAATCGAACAACCGGATGAAAGCCATGTGGAATATTGTTAACAATTACACGTCAACTTCTGAAAATCGCGAAGAAAATGTTTCTTTACTAAACGATGGCAAGATCGTGTCAAATCCTCAGGACATCGCAAGTTTGTTTAATTCTCACTTCTCAGAAGTTGGTAAAATAACGAACTCAATATATCCAAATCAATGTCCTCCAATTATTACCACCCACATACCCAATTCTATGTTCACTTCCGAAACTAACGCCAGTGAAGTCATGGGAATCATCAGCTCCTTAAAAAACAAATTTTCACGAGGCATAGATGATATACCTGAGTTTATTGTTAAATCTTCGTCCCACGCTATATTAAATCCACTCGTAAATATTTTTAATAGTTCTTTATCGGAAGGGGTGTTTCCCAATATATTTAAGAGAGCTAAAGTGAAACCTTTACACAAGAAAGGAAACAAACTTAATATTGGAAATTACCGACCAATATCTCTACTACCCACTTTCTCAAAAATCCTAGAAAAATTGTTCTATAAGCGTCTTCTAGATTTTTTATCAAAATATAACATTCTCTCTGACGATCAACACGGTTTTAGGAAATCCTTTTCCACTACAAGCGCCATATTTTCCTTCTTAAACGATGTTACCACATCTCTAGACAGTGGAGAAAATCCTCAGGGTGTTTTTCTTGACTTATCCAAAGCATTCGATGTCATCGATCACGGAATTCTCCTTACCAAATTGCATTCTTTAGGCATTCGTGGACTTCCACATCAATGGCTAACTTCTTATTTAAAAGATAGATATCAACAAGTAGAAATATCCTATACTAAAAATAAAATACTTGAGCGTTGTCTTTCAGAAACAAAGCCACTTACTTGCGGAGTACCCCAAGGATCAATTCTCGGCCCTATACTCTTTTTATTGTATGTGAACGACATGTCATCATCCACATCAGATTGCAAAATGGTTCTTTTTGCTGATGACACTAATTTACTATGTAAACACGCCAATGCTCAAAAAGTTTTGTCTAACCTTTCGACTTGGTTCCATGCAAATCGTCTCATTGTAAACACTGACAAAACAGTGTCTATGTCATTTCACAATAGTATCACAAAATCTTTACCCCAGGTTTCTCTTTCTTTAAACGGAACACAATTAAAAACTGTTACAAATACAAAATTCTTAGGTCTCCATATTCAAGACAACCTCAAATGGAATTGTCACATTGACAATCTTAATTCCCAATTAAGCAAATTGTGTTACGCATTCCGAATCTTAGTTAACGCAGTTAGTCCACGTATTTCCCGTTGCGTATATTTTGCAAACGTTTACTCCCATTTACGTTACGGCATTACCTTCTGGGGTAATTCCGGTCAGAGTATTCAAACTTTCAGAATTCAGAAGAGGATAGTTCGGATAATTTGTAAATCTCACCCCCGAAACTCTTGTAAACCTTTATTCAAGGAATTAAATATCTTAACACTTCCCTGCATTTATATTTATGAAACGGTCGTGTTTGTTAAGACCGAATTACTGAAGCACCACCCTTGCTTTATACGAAACAGTCTCGTTCACGAACACTATACACGCAATAGTAGTAATATTCATCGCCCTAGAGTGTCAACCACTCTTTGCCAAAAGGGACCATACCATTCGGGAATCGTTCTATATAATTCCCTGCCCAAGAATATAAAAGATATTATGAAATTGAATATCTTCAAATCCGCGGTTAAAAACTACCTCCTGCACCAGTGCTTCTACACTGTAAAAGAATTTATTGATTTTAACAAAAGTTAAATTCGTCTTGTGCTTTATCACGCCATTGCTGTAGTACTTTTTAAACAACTTATAACAATTTCAAAAACTATTTTCTTGCATGATTGTGTTGTCTTATGGCTCATATTAATTTAGTTTTATGTGTACTCAACATTGGCACGTTTGTGTACATAAATTCTGTAGCCCCATCCTGGCCCGGGTTTTTCTCCGGTTTTCCTTCGGGTAGAGGCGGATTTATCATACAGGTTCTCTAGGCTTTGTCTAGGGGCGGGTCTATTGTAACAATAAATCGTGAATTTAGTGTTATTTCAATTTTTAAGCACTATACTCAGAATAATCTATAGTTCGATAATAACTTACATGTAATTTTTTGCTTAAAATTACAAACATATTGACATTCTATTAGTATTATAACTCGCAGCTAACTTTTTATCTTATCTAGGAATTTTTGCTGAATTTTTTGAATCCGCCTCTGCCTTAGGGCCCTTGATCGGAATTGATGGGATGGTCCCTTGCTTGCTTCCGGAGAGTAAATTAGTTTTTTTTCCCTCCACGTGGTCATACGCAGTTTGTACTGTTTTTTGACAATAAATTTATTTATTATTTATTTATTGTTAAAAGCGCAGGGTCAGTACTTTCAACTAACCTTAATTTTGGAGGGAAATTTGTGGAAGGTTGGAAATTTGGTTATCGGAGAATGGAATTGGATCGGTATTTGTAAAGAGTAAGCAAAAGAAATGTAAAAAAAAATGAGCTCAAAGTTTTATACAGTTCGACCGTCCACACAATGAAAATCCCGTTTTCTCCAGATTCACGAATTATTAGGGAGCAAAGACGCCACCATAACGCTGCCGCAGTCTCTTAACTGGTTCATTATACCGATTTGTGTATCTTTTATAGAATGTTCATGACCGTAATCTTCAAATCCCTCACTGGTATTCACTTCTCCGTATTATTTAAGATTTGTCAACTTCGGGCTGTATTCCTCCGCACCACAGATGTCAGCTTATCGAGTATCTAAGTTATATAAATTGAAGATTCAATAAATTTAGACATTTGAAAAATTTTCTCAAGACTATTTCAAGTCGTCATTACAAAAAAAATTACTTTTATGATGATCCCCTGATAGTATGTGCTCTTAACTTTTCAATGTTTCTTTCTCAATTTATAGTTTATTTTTGATGCAATTTATATCAAAATAATCCGATTGTACACTCAATTGCAGCAGCCAATACAAATCAACGGGTTTAGGAGTTGTGTTTGTCAGTGGAAATTTAAGTAATTTCTTAATCATTCAGATTGGTTCCAAGCAAACTCAAATAACATTTACTCTAAAATTCCATTTGAAGTAAAACGGTGGTTCAGATGCGACAAACCGAAGTAGGAAGAAAATAATCTCTTTTGTGACTCAAAATAATTACTGACTGGGTTTAATTCATCATATGTGTGACACACACATGTTTGATCGATTATAACAAACTATCTTTGGTAATCATAACAAATATGCATGAAAATCATATATACTATTATTTCGCAAGATTCTCTGCTGCAGAGGTAATTTCTGTTGTAAGATGGAAGTATTATGTAGAGGATGGTACCGATTTATATTGTACTAGCAGGTTGAGCCCTCGGCATTCAAGTGCCATATTTTATCTTCAATAAACATAATTTTTGGACATTAATACAACAAAATTAATTAGTTAAACAAATATATTATAGAAACAAACTTTTATGGGCCGCTTTCAGATATAACCTCGCTTAAGGTCACTCTCAGCTGACTGCATTTAACTTGGATGTTTTACGTGAACAGTGCTGCTATCTCTGCTTTCTGTCGTTACCAGTCATTGTCAATGGGAAATGTAGCGTGATATTGTTAGTAGGTGGGCCGCTTAGCTACGTTTACTAACAACTTGACCCACGAGGGGTTAGTAGAAGTAGTTAGTAATAGTTAGAGTTATTGATACTTGGAGGAATTGGATAAAGGAAGAAACGATTGCTTTTCAGTAGTCACAGCTATATGAATTGGGACATTAATGTGAAAAGCTTCCGATTTCTTCTGACCCCATCGGAAAATGAACCCGGAATGACTTTGTGATGAGCTAGTACGCTACCACCCGTGCCATGGAGGGGCTTGTCTCTTATATCTTTAAGCTCCGACTTAAACGTTTAAATATAAAGATTATATATATTATAACACTGAGACTACACGCTAAACTAATTTTTAATACAAAATGGATATATTAACCACATTAAAATTGAATAACAAAATGAAGCGCAAGTCGTTTTGTTATAATGATTGTATATGAGGGCTCATCAACGTCATCTTGGATCCTAACTGAGATTGATTTATTTCCTCGTTCAGTCCATATGTGGAAGGGTATGTTTATGAATGCGTCGAGTATTTCGCCAAATACAGGGAACACGCGACACAAATACAGCGACGTCAAGTGAAGTGGCATCAGAAGTTAAGCAGCGTAATACTCGTAAGAAAGTAGCGGACGCAGAAGTTTCTAACAGAAGCGCCTTCTTTTCTTACATCGACATAACGGCGCTGGTTTTCTGGAATCTTCTCTAATTTTCGAGTCTTTAACTCCGAACAAGATTCATGAGGCAGAGCTCCAACGGATATAAAAAGACCCCCTCGCGCCACCGGACCCTCATGAAGGGCCATGAAAGGGCTCTTTATTCATCGCAACTAGTACGAGGCGAAAACAGATTGGTGCCGCCATGTTTGCTAGATGTTTGGTCGTTCGTCAAATCCCGCCGTACGAAAAGTAATGAAGATGTAGGAATAAGCCAGATTTAAAGAGAGGAGAATAAGCGTATTACTGGAAACGGATGTATTTTTGAAGAGGATTTTCATCATTTATCTTTTTATTACTTTATCTTTGATTTCAAGACATTCCATTTATGCGTATAGTGATATATTTACCAAAGATATATTTTGTTCTTGTTTACTTTTGTTCAGAGGCGAATTTAATAGTTCGGCGCCCCTTGGCAGTAATAAATATAGCCCCCTATGAGAGCATATTTTATATAAATATATCTTAAATATTTATATAATATATAACCTAATAATATATACTTTATTTATTATTCTGTTTTACTATTAATAATATAAGGAACAAAGAAATATAAACAATATAACTGTCTAAAAACCTAAAATAAACCTATCTAAAAACACTCATAACTGTTTAAAATTCGAAGGGAATTTTCGTTGATCCAACGAAAATATTGAAAATCCGTTTTTTACATTAGAACATTAAAAAAGCAACATATGTTTGGAAAGCAAACTTTTTTTCTTTCAAAGGTTATACTTTCTCCGCTACTTTGTGTTGGCTCCCCCAAAATCTTGCCCCTCCCCCCTTGGCAATTGCCTATATCGACATTATTCTCGTCTACAGTCATATTTATATCGATATACAACCGACGTTTTTCTCTAGACAATTATTCATTATCTCACAAATTCTATAGAGAAAGGTCGGTTTTATATCGATATAAATTGCCTATACTTAAATCCGCCTCTGCTTTTGTTGACGTTACTTCTTGTATAATATTTTTATTTTTCACTCAAATAGTCTGACATTAGAGACAAAAACCATTCGTATTAGAATATTGATCCAACATTCTAATTTGGAATATAATAACTACTTATGTATGAAATAAGGAAATGAATTAGAAGTTCATATTGATTTTATTTCTAGTCAGTAATGCAGTTTCATTTAAATCAATCTATATTTAATTCTATCCATTTGCATTCAATGTTAACTGTATGTTAAATTGAATTCTTATGGTTAGGTTGATCTCGTCTGTCATGATATAAATGAATCATATAATTAAATTTAAAGAAATAGAAAACAGCAAGTTTCATTAATACAGAAAACATGTATTTAATAAGTAACAAATTATTAATAATAAGAGTTGATTTCGGCCCCGATATTTACAGTGTTTTGGTAACTGCGATTTAATGTTTTAATATTTTTGTGTTGTTTTTGAACCCATAACCCAACAAGTCATAAACCCTCTTTATTTTATTAAAAAAAAGAGCAGAAAAAGTTTTCCTTTTATCGTTAAACCCTTTTTTAATTACAAAGAACATTGTCCATAATGACGATTCAATTCGAAGTTTCTTCGACTTATGATACGGTTTGTGAATAATTAACATCATTAGATTTTATAAAATTATCGAAGAAAGAGCAAATGAGATTCCTCAGTGGTAATAAAATTAATATGTAACTCTTACACTGTATTAAAAAAAATTGAGTTCCAAATTACATAACTGCCAGTCATAAAGTAATTCCTTTAAAGTAGAAGAATCATATTTTACTCCCACAGTACGTTGAAGAAACAATATCTCTGAATTCTCCGAATTTACTAGGGCCGTTTCATTACTCATTTTGTAAACCTGGGCTCATATTCATTTTTAATAGAAGTTCAAAATACACACAGCCATATCCGAACAAGGAGTCTTTAAAGCTCTTTGTAAGATACTCAGGGATTAGGAAACTTTCATAAATTTACTCTTTACCGGAGCAGGATGCGTCAGACGAGAATAACAGTCTCCAACAGTGCTAGAGGAAAGATGTGGGTAACTTAAAAGAGGTTTGGAAGACCGTAGGTCGGCAGTGCCGGTCATTCAGGACGAAACTCTTTAGAACGAATCCACTGCATAAAGTATTTCGACGCAGACAAAGGTTGACTTGCAAGGTTTGTTCAATTGCTTCTCTCTGTGTAGTCTGTTCGTTTGATCGGGAACTCCGGCTTCGGTCAGAGTCCATTAGTAGCGACAGTGGCGATAAAGCGGTCGGGAACGACGCGGTAAAACGACATAATTACCCTCCGAGAGTCTTAAGAGGAGTGGTTCCTTTGGTTCACATCTCCAGGAGAAGCGCCAAGGATTTTCGGCATTGTTGCCAACGAGGAGAATAAATCTTCGACCTTCACCGTCCCAATACAAAAGAATAGAGACCAACTAGGGTCGTATAATATACAGTAGAATCCCGTTGGTCAGAACCCCGCTAGTCGAAAAAAACGGATAAACCGAACCGATATTTATTTTTAAGAATTTTAATACATATTTGTAAAAAATAGTTATAATAATACCTAACGTTGACGAACCCTAAAGCCTCACAAAAATATAATAATAGTAATAACGATAGTATATTAGATTCTTCAAAAATAGCATGTAAATAATGTATTAAAACGTTTTGGTTAACTTATTACGACAGTCTCCTTTTGTTGCTTCTGAATAAATGTCACATAAAATAACATATAAATATTATTATTTATTACATTAAATGATATAAATATTACTAAAATTTTCGAATTTCTGTGGCCACATGCTGTGGCGGATCTAGACCGTAATCAATTTTGTTTAAAAATTATGGTTTTACAACACAAATTTTATAAACATTACCTCTAAATAAAATGCATCAAATAAATGATTACCAATAAACTATCTGGTATTATTAATAACAATAACAATTATTTATTAAAGTTATTAATACGATATTGTTAATTTTATTAATCTAGTATTATTAATAACAATAACAATTATATTATTAATAACAATAATAAGTAATAACAATTATTAATCTGGTAAACATTTTGCAAATTATGTAATTTATCAACTTCAACTATATCGGTTAAGAGTTCAAGTCCAATGAGGCGGAGGGAAGGGGCTATAACACCCTTAGAACCCCATAGATCCGCCACTGGCCAACATACACATTTACTTTTCTAATTATATGGGAATTTCAGATAATCTGAATTTTCGTGAATCCGAACAAGCAGAGGTCCCAATTAGTTCGGATAAAGTGGGGTTTTACTGTATTTAACTATAATAAATTTAAGAAATAGTATAATTATAACCACTTGATCAATTTAATGTTGATCGAAGTTTTTTAAACTGCGTATAAAAAGAAGTTGGGAATGAGTGAAACGAGAATACAAAACGTTGGACGAATTTTCAAAAAAAATACTCAGCTGCTTTTCAGTAACCATTCTCTTTACTATTTACTATTTGTTGCACCTGAAGAATAACCCAAACAAGGCTGAAAAGTTGTGTAGCGTTTACTGTTCACAAATATAATGGGGTGTCCAACTAAAGTCATGTAATATATTTAACTAAAACAGATTTAAGAAATGGATGCAAATTGCATAGTTAATACAAGCAGGGAATTTTGCACCTAATAGCTCATGTACATCTCTGCGTACCCATAAACTACTAGAGAATAATATTTTTATATGCACGTTAATTTAAATCTCAAATAATATATGATGAAATACTGTACAATAACACATTCGAAGTGGATTATAAGATTAAACTTTTCCATAAATGTAATCCCGATATTTCATTACAATTGAGGAAAAAACTGAAGCTTCTGTATAACAGGTGGCCGCGTGATGCAATATTCTGGGTTCAGAATGCGCCGTTAAATCACAATTTTAATGACAGTTTAGACAGCTAACTAGATGGTCTATTTAAAAAAATACATAATATAAATATAAATATATATATATATATATATATATATATATATATATATATATATATATATATATATATATATATATATATATATACACACACAATATTAGTATAGTTATATGATTTCATAAATATTGTTTTAACTAGAAAAAGTATTTAAATTTGAAAATCATACCCCAAAGACAAGAGTTTGAGTATTATTTTCATTGGAACAAATATCGAATATTAAATATTTCTTTCGAAACAACGTACTTTCATTATTTGTATTCAAATTTTAACGCGGTGCTGCTAATAGGTATTATACCCTTTGAATAATACAATATGAATATACGCCAGTCATATGACAACGAATGCTGAGAACATGAAATGAATTTCTTTTTCAAAAATAATTCGCGTTACTTGCATTATTATACTACACCACATTGAAAAGGTTTATAAGTATTTTGTTTCTACAAACTTAGCTATTTTTAATTTTTTTAAAATATGATTATGAATATAGCAGTGAATTAGGATTTTATATATTCTCTGTGAACATATTGCCAACTGCCATTTTTCATTTTCCTGGCTTTCAATGAGCACGCCACAGATTACACGCGTAGCAATGTAGATTTTGCAACCCTGTCTCTATATTAAGGTTCTTTGTATTGTTTATCAAACGCGGTTTGATTCACAATTGTTTGACTACTTGAATCAAATTTTCAGTTGGTATCATTGGGGATTAAAAATGAATATTTGTGAACAAAATTGAAAACGACGTGAGGTATCATCCTGGCCCGGGTTTTTCTCCGGTTTTCCTTCTGGTTGAGGCGGATTTTTTTTATACAGACTCGCTAGTCTACTGACCACGGGCGGCATGTATTGAAATAATTATTCGCTAATTTAGTATTATTTAATAGTTACGATTTATCAACAATACTTTCCGAATGATTTATAGTTTGATAATAATTCGTGAAATGACTTTTTTGTGTTTTATTAAATACAATATTTGTTGGTATTATGTTAATACTATAACACGTGTCGAACTATTTTTATCGTTAGGAGTATGTTGAAATGTTAAATCCGCTTCTGCCTTATTCCGTTGATCGGAATTGATGGGATGGTCCCTTGCTTGCTTCAGGAGAGTAAATTAGTTTATTATCCTCCACTGTAATTGCTTTTTTGACAATAAAGTTTATTATTATAGGTAGCGGTAATTTATCAAGTAGTATTTTGATAAATTCTCGTATATTAATAATTCATTTAACCTGAAACATTGATTTTAAAAGATTTCTTATTCACACGAGGTTTCAGCGAGTCCTCTTCGTAATTTTAGAAACATTTATCTCTATGGACTCTTTCCCGGAATATACCCGGTTTTTTACAACACAGTTCGCGAGAATTCGGCAACACTGCGGATGCGCCACAGTCGCCAGCATTGAGACCTCTCCCATTAAGAAAGGCAACGAAGATCTAGCGACAAAGCCCCTCAGTTGGCAGCATTAGCTTCGGGTGCCTTATCGCGGGATCATCTCGGAACGCCTCGTCCGACATCGCCTTCTTTATCAGAAGAACCACCGACCGACCGGTCCCCCTCCCCCGGAGGAACCGCGCCCAGGATTACTGCCCTGGACCTCCAAGGGATTCCAATCGGAAGCGAAACGCACATCCTTCGAGGAAACACGAAGCGTTATCGGTTGGGATTTTCTTCGGGCGAATAAATGTTACGTTACATAAAAGACTCGATTTATTTGAAAAAGGAAAAAAAAACATAAAAGACTCGATTTATTTGAAAAAGAAAAAAAACATAAAATATCAAAAGAGCCCCCTCCGTGGCTAGCTTTTCTTTTCCATGCCTCAGTTTTTGATATTAATAAATAATATAATATTAGTATTCGAGATTGTCCACACTGTGGCTACGGTGTCAGCGTGATCGCTCGTCACCAAGCGATCCCGGGTTCAATTCCCAGGTGCGGCAAGATAAAATTTGTTGCTTTTCATTTCCACGTCTCAGCTCATATAGCTGTGATGTATGAAAAGTTCACCCTCTGCGACTAACAATCGCAGTTGTATAACTCGGATACAGCAATCTGGATTCTATCTAGACGCTGCTCCTCTGGTCTCGGTAAAATTCACGATGTGTCTATTTAGTAAACACACACAGAACTCACCCTTACTACCACTCGTCATCGTGGTCCTTAGTTGGCCGAAACGAAAATACACACAGAAGATCAAAAACATCAGTTGTCTGAGTAGCATCAGAAAAGAAAATTTACCCTTTTACATTATGTTATGAATTTTAAAACTTTCCTCGTCCTTACCCCTATATTATTAAGAGACAACTTCAATATTTTCTGAGATATTCTTTCAAATCATTACCCTTAATCTGTTCTTTACTTCGAATAGTTTCTTTCTTATTCTGTACGTTTCCCAAATTGTTAGCGTCATCTAAAAAATGTACTTTATTAGGTGAGCTCTGAAAAATTGGCGATTTGAAGATGAATACTACAAACACAAGTTATTATAAAATAAGTTCTTCGTTTAAAATCTGATTTGTGAATCAGCAGTTTATGGTAAGGTTTTAGCAGGAACGTCGAACTTTTTTTAAAAAGTAGTCCGTCGTTTCAAGAACAAAATTGATTCATAAATGAGATGTTTACGTTTTATACACGAATTAGAAAGTCGTTTTAAAACAGATTCTCAAAACATCATCGGTGTGGTGTAAATTAATAAACTATCTACAAAAAAAAAAAATTTTCTTTCAAATTTTGATTCATACGTAAATGAGTACCTTTTTACAGATGCGAATTGATAGAGGTTCAATCAATAAAAGCAGGGAAGTGAGCGGTGTAATATTCAAACTTAAGTACCAGCCATTTACATGAAATAATTGACTGTGTAATACATTGCGTTTTATTAAGGGAACATTATTTTCAAAAAGAGACCAACAATTATATCACCAGAGTGATGAAAGTTTACTTGATAAGAAGTAAATTTATCATAGTATTTTTACATCACTTTTATCTATCTGGACATTACNAGTGATGAAAGTTTACTTGATAAGAAGTAAATTTATCATAGTATTTTTACATCACTTTTATCTATCTAGATATTACAAAAATGTATTTCACTTTTTTTTTTGTAATTTACGAAAACGATGCTCTCGGCCGCTTCCATGTTTCTTTTCTTCTTTTTTTTTAATTTAATAATAAATTTATTGTGAAATAGCTGTGCAAACTGCGTATGACCACGTGGAGGACAATAAACGCAACGCCGCGCACAGTAAGTTAACTCATTATCCCTCTGCGCAGTAAAATGCGCTTGTGTCATAACTACGACGAAATTTCATTTCAAACACGTACTGTCACATGACTCATTTTTTACCCATATAGTAAAAATGAATTTTAAGGAAAATCGTTCCAGGAACATTTGGCCGGTGAATATCAATTTTATGTGTATCATTGTTCCGACGAAAGGGTTACACACACTCAATACTTAATTCTTGGGTTGGTGAGATGTTGCCAACAGAGGCTGATCTGCGGGGGGGGGGGGGGCTAAGGGGACTCTAGTCTCCCCCCCCCATTGGACCTGAACTCTGAAGAGAGAAAATTGTAGTTGATACATGGCATATTTTGTGAAAGCGTTAATAGATTATTGTTTGTTATTAGTAATAATTGTCATTAATAATATTATTGTTATTGTTATTTATAATACCATATTAATCAAATTAATAATACCATAATAATAATAACAATAAATTTATTGTCAAAAAAGCAGTTACAAACTTCGTATGACCACATGAAGAACAATAAACTAATTTACTCTCCGGAAGCAAGCAAGGGACCATCCCATCAATTCCGATCAACGGCCCTAAGGTAGAGGAGGATTGCAAAATTTCAGCATAAGTTCCTAGATAAGATAAAAAGTTAGCTGCGAGTTATAATACTAGTAGAATGTCAATATGTTTGTAATTTNAACCGTGCCTAAGTTGAGTACACATAAAACTAAATATGAGCCAAACGGCAACACAATCATGCAAGAAAATAGTTTCTGAAATTGTTATAAGTTATTTTAAAAGTACTACAGCAATGGCGAAAACGATGCTCTCGGCCGCTTCCATGTGTCTACTCCATTTGCATTTCAAACGCGTCAAGCGCGTTCCTGAATATTGTTTATATTGTACTATTAACTAATATATAAAAAATAAATGATTTTTCTTCATTGTAATTAATAATGCTGTGTTACAACACAATTACAATAAAAAATAAAGAAAACAATTACACTTCTGAACTTGGAACGCTAGTCTCATCTCCCTGCCGTTGTAATCGTCCAGCAACGAGAATCCTCATAATCATCCAGCTTTATTTCCAGAACCTCGTGGCATATTTACATGGGCAGAGAACGACGCTACAGAGCTTGTTATGCAGAAGCGGACCCTAATGAGGAAACTAGGCGCTGCGGGACAGCTCATTTAGACGCCCTGGTCGTCGCCCTGCCTTTGCCGTCGCCGCCTCGCCGGCCCTCACTTCATATCGCTATTTAATAGGCCCTCAATGAGGAAATTGAAGGCAATTTTCATTAAAATTCGATCCCCGAGACAATTTTCTAAGGAAACTCTATTGCAATAATTTTACAGTCGACGGATCACATACACGAAATAAATCTTTTACTTTCCGGTATTATGTTTTTTTAAATTAGTTCCACGTGGAAATTTCGAGTCGTAACGACGACGTTACAACGTCGTCAAAGTCGTGGTGACGTCACAAAGCAACGTTGTGAAGACGTTGCCCACGCCTACGCATGTAACGTCGATTCAACGTCGGAGATGCGCGTCTTCAAAACGTCGTAAAAAAACGCTTATTCGCCTAAACAACGTCGTCACACGATGTACTTCAAAATGTTGAATTATCATTTTTATTACAGCTTTTATCTATATCATCCATCGTCGTACCTTGCTAAAACATATTCTATGACTTCTATCGCTCATTCGTATAAGAACGATGTATTCAATTCCGTCTTTCAAGTCCGACTACAGAGTGATTCAGATCTCAGGTCCTTCCCATCTCCAGGCGAGCACGCGAGCACTGAGCAACTGCAACATGGCGATAAAAGCTCAGTTTCTATCCTCTTTTAGTGCTCAGTCTTACTGTTGGTACCAAGAATAGTAAACACTAAAATAGTAAT
>NNCF01126164.1:78428-107175 GCA_002313205.1 Laupala kohalensis | reverse complement strand
GTACAATTATTATTATTATTATTATTATTTATTATAACGGAGTCATCTCAACGTCGATCTTCGACTCGATCTCGACGTCCAAACAACGTAGTTTGTTATCGTCGTCTCGACGTCGCATAACCACTTTGTCTCGACTGCAAATTCCGGGAAATACGACGTCGTCCTCCCAAACGCACTCATCCGCATTGCGACACAAAATCCTTTTCACCTCGAAGACCTCGTCGCCCGACCGCCAAGGGTTGCATTCATCTGCTGAAACGTCCTAAAGGGTGAGTTGACGACAAAACTCCGGGAGATGTCGATTTCCCCTCAAATCCTACAAACTGAATTTAATATTTTTTTATGTATCTTAATCTTTACTGTCCTATTTACTACGGTTTCCGTAAACACGTAACGATTACAATAGTTCTGGGTTTTTTATCTGGTGAATTATTATTAAATTGAATCTCTTCAAATCCGCGGTTAAATGCAACCTATTGTACCAGTGCTTCTACACTGCAACAGTTATTTGATTTTAATAAAAATTAAAGGCGTCTTCTACTTTATTACGCCATTGCTGTTGATTTCAAAATATCTTATAACAATTTCGAAACTATTTTCCTGCAGGATTGTATTGTGTTTCATTATTCAAATAAATTTAGTTATATGTGTACTCAAACTTGGCACGGTTGTGTACATTAATTCTGTACCCCATCCTAGCCCTGGTTTTTCTCCGGTTTTCCTTCGGGTAGAGGCGGATATTTTTATAAACACTCGCTAGACTCTTGCCTAGGGGCGGCATCTACTGAAAAAAAAATTATTCGCGAAATTTGTGTTATTTCATGGTTAGAATTTATCAACAACACTTTCAGAATGATTTATAGTTTGTATGCTTATTATTATTAGTACGTATTATTATCAATCAGCAGGACGAAATTACTCAAGGAGACTACAATGTTAGCAATCGTCTGGTATCTACTTCCTCGTTCGTTGTCATATAGAGTCATTTTATGTCAAATTGATGAATTAAGAAACATTTTTAAGTCATGACATCTTATAATTTACTATTTTGTTTCAGTTTTTTGTTCACTATTTGGACTCGTGGTGCACATAAAAAGAATGTTTTTAATCTTTTGGATCGGATGATTCCTCACAAAAGATTGTTATAAAGAATAAAATCATTTATACATCCGGAGAAAAAAAAGTAGATACCTCCTAAGACAACAAGTAATTTGTCATTTGATCGAGTTGTCAATTTTCCACTCCGACCAAATGCTTTATATACTTCAGTAATTGAGTGCCCGCCTCTTCCTACGTTTTCTTTTAAATTCTGAACAGCTATTCTTCTTAAATTCCCAACGATGTACGTAAAAAAAATCCAAACCAAAGTTCAGAAATCGCTGGGAAGTGCTCTTGGTCTGATCTCAGGATTCGCGTGTACCAAATTTTAAAGTTCTAACATTTTTAGATTTCGTTACATCGCGGCTGCCACATTTAAAAATGGTCAAAAAACGTTTAAAAGTCTGTGTCGAATTTTGAAAAACTCGTTTAAAGTTACACACTCAACTGTGGAGATGTGTTTCTAATTTGGAAGCTCTGACCCTTAAAGAGACTGTGCGCGTCTGATGAATAAAAAAAGTACGTTCGATAAAAATATTTCAAACACGATTCGGAAAAAAAATCATGTGATGGTGTTTCTGAAGAGATTACTGCCGAATTTCGAAGCTGTAAACCTTTTGCGTATGGTTTTTGCGTTCCGTAATTGTCACTAGGTGATTGATAGATTTGAAAGATCTATATAGATACCCTGAGATAACACTCTCCAACCCGATCGAACATATAATATGAAATAGACCTTTCCGAGCATTTTTCAAACAATACTATTTTTTAAAATTTTGTGGCTACAAACACATAAAAAAAGTGTATGTACTACCATTTATTGAAATGCATTTTTGTTTCACTTTTTTCATAGCTTTTGATGGATTCTACATTTTTCCGTCATACTCTAGATTTCGAACGGATATTCCACGGCGTTAAATGCAAGGAGACGAGTCAGAGACGAAATGAGTGATTCAGGGCCAAGAAGAGTCGCGGAGGCCCGATCTCTTATCAGAATCAGCAAATAGAGTTCGGGATTTTAATTTAGAGATTTCACAGATCATTGTTTAAACATACTTCAAAGACTTTTTTCCTTCATCTCTTTACCCTTAACAAAAAGTTGCCTATGTATCGACAGTCTACGAGATTAAAGGTTTCCTTGTGGATAGAAAGAAGTTTCATCGATTTTCTGTTTCTCAAAACCGGAAGGATAGAAAATAAAGAAATAACCCATTTCCAAGAACATATTGTGAACAAAATATACAATGGTTATTAACAATCCAGTCACTTCATCGTGACGTCCATGATGTAAAGGAAATGGAAACATATTTTTGTGCCTGGACTACAACAAAATCTACAATAATTTTCCTCATGAAACAAAATTGTTTCTTAATTCCACAGAATACGCTGATTTGACAGATTATTGATTTTCTTCAGCGAGACTCAGAGACTGTTATAATAATATTTATTAATCTGCAAGTGAGCAATTTTCGACAAAGACATCAGAAAGGGAGATGTATACAATAGCTTAAATAAATATCATAAAATAATTCAATCATAGTACAAAGTAATAACGAGCAAGAGCTAGGAATATGTAGAACAAGCTAGGAATAACTAGCACAAAGCAAAGTTTTATCTCGTCTCTGACTAATTATTGGTCGATACGCATGAAAACGAAGCAAATGCTTCTTCTCTGCTTAGTATAATGGAACTATCGCTTGGTTTCCATGCATTAAAAGTAGAAGGTGTGACATGTGCTCGACTCTTTTACTTCGTAGTAGCGCATACGAAGCAGATTCTTAGTACAAACGGAGTATCTGCTCTGAATCGTATCTGCGAAGGTAATGCTTAATAATAAGACATGCTACGCTTTTTTTCTTTTTTCTTAGCATTACCTTCACATGTCACTTTTCATGCACAAGATAATCGATTTCTATGCTGCCCTTTCTAGTTTTCATGCATAGAAATCAAAAGATAGCTACATCACAGTAAGCAGAGAAGTAGGTGCTACGTTTCTTTGCATATCAGCCATTACGTCATAAGTTTTTGAACAAACTTTCAGTGTTCTAACCTGGAAACGAACCCACATCCCTTGGTTTGTCAGTCCCTTGGTTTGTCAGTGTTCTCATTTTATACTTTTTCTTCCATATAAAATAGGAAAAAGAGTAGAATGTCAAATAATACATAATCGGTTATAACCAGTGGCGGATCTTGTTCGTAATTTTATACATATTATGAATTATGAACATTATTATAAACAATATTATAAATATTATTGTAAATATTATTATAAATATTAATATTATAGCGATTTTGTATTTTAATATAATACATCAATTCATGAAACAGATAATTAATAATTCATTAAATAGTGACCAAAATTAATTGTTTAAATTGTCAAATACATATTACAGGATAAAGATACATTTTATCAATTTCAATATTACCTGTTTAAAGTTCAGGTCCAATGGGGGGTGGGGGTGGCTATAGCACCCTCAGTCCTCCCCCACAGATCCGGCATTGGTTACAATTCATAATTAATCATTTTATATTTATCGAGTTCTAGTATTTGAATGCCAGAGACTACATTATTCGCATATCGACTGTTACAAATGTGAGTTTAATCGTATAATTACGGCAATATATTCATCGACTATCAATTGATCACCAGCATTTCCGCTCCCATTCGTTGGTGAACTCTCACCTCCTCGCGAATAGCTGTCATCACTGAGAAATGCGATATGAAAATATAACAAATTTCTCTTCCTTTATTACGCTGGGTCATAGCTCAGGAATTATCTCTGACTTCCTATCACAGTTGCTAAGTAAAATTTAAATTCATGTTGCTAAATCAATCCATGAAACTGTCTTCTCATTTATTGGCACTCGTGGGACTTGTCAATTTTTAAATGAAATAATGACAATTATTTATTTATATATTTTATACTCTTAATTTGTAGTGTGGTTTAGGCTACCATGTCTTTTTCTTCCACCAAACCACATGATTTCGGCGAAGGAATATGGAGGAAGATATGGTGGGTTTCCGCGGAAAGAATGGTACCAAAACGGCATTAGTCTGGAGTAGATGAAAGATGCCACAACTGAAAACCTCGCACAGATCTGTTAAGCGGAAGATCGAATCTACGCTATTTCAAAATTAGAAAGTATGGACTAAATAATAGTTAAAATCTGCGCATGACGAAAAGACTCCGGAAGGATGCGGAGGGGGGGGGTGTCATCCTATTAATACCCGCCCCCCCCCCAAATTCGGATTGGTTGTATGACCGGAGACCGATCCCCTGTGAGGTGGGAATCCTTTATGCCACCTCTCTGTTTACTAGACTGTTTCCCAGACCTACTCAGTCTACAGTAAAATCAGTACCAAGCCTACTCAACCTACTGTAAAATGAGTACCAGGTCTATCCTGGGTTTAAATCGTCCGGATCGAGATGCTAGATTACGATATGTCCTCGAATGAGGATGAATGATTTCATTTCTGAATTTATCACGTTGACAGTTGTTTTTTAAAGTGATGTGCGATGTTTTAAATGTACAAATTGTTATTCACCTGAATAGGACTGTGTTTGTAGTCGAAACGTTTTGTTTTAAACTGTTGTTGTAAACTGTGTTTAACCATTAGTCAAAGTGACGAGGTTGTTTTTTTATTGAATGAAGTATTGAGACGAAGTATTCTTAATTAAAATTCTTTATTAAAAGCTTCCACTCTCGTTCTCGACAAATCATCACAAACTTTAGTTCTCTAGCTATTTGAAATGTTGCATATGTACTCTAATTGGCTAACATAACTAAACCATAACTAAACTGCGTTAATTACATCCAATGCAATGAACACCATTCCATACGCATTGTACGTACGGTGAGGTCATGTAATTAGGAAATCAAATAGATTAATGAATACCTGTTACTGTGAAGCAAACTTGACAACTGTTGAGTAAATGTTAGTTCGAGCAATGAATGGCAATATCAGAAAATATTATCATGATAGGTTGAAAACAGTAAAATGTAAATGTAATTAAACACTATATCTACAAAAAGATTTTCCTAATATTTCAGAAACCTCGTTCTTCGGGAATTTTCGAGAACATTTTTAGGATCAATTGCGTTGTACGAAGACGCTCACGGTTTTATGATAAGTTCTAATTAATATTGCAAAAGTATGATTCGGGTACTTGAATTTTTGTTAGTATTTCCGCTATAAGATTTTTTCTTCTTTTTAATGTAATGAAAATATCCATGATTTTAAGTAACGGAAATGTATACATTGTTTTAAATTTTTATTATCGGATAAATTGAGTAACCCTGATATTACTAACTAAAATATCCTTTACAATGTGATCAACATTATATTTATGGCTAATTTATTATGTTTCTCTTGTTGTTGCAGGTGAGTCACAGTCTAAATGCGAACGAGTGGTGTGAAAATACGTGATAAATACGACTGAATAATTAGAACAACAAATACGGTATGTTAAGCGCTTTTCTAGAATAATCCGACATAGATTTTTTATCATTATAACAAAAATTATATCCTATAAAATTTCATAGAAAATGACAGTTAACTTTTTAGAATGTACAGATAAGATTATACAACTTTTTATTTATATCGAGGAACGGGTTTTTCTCCCATTTTCCTTGTTGTAGAGGNACAACTTTTTATTTATATCGAGGAACGGGTTTTTCTCCCATTTTCCATGTTGTAGAGGCAGATAATATATATGTCTCTGATCTAGGGGTGGTGGTCTATTGTAATAATTAATCTGAAACTTATAGATAGTTTAATAGTTACGATTCATACAATATATTCCGAATAATGTATAGTTCGATAATATTACGTACTTATGACATATTTTTTTGAGTAAAATAAAAATATATTAAATATAAATTTGTCGGTATTCTGTTGATATTATAACACGTAGCTAACTTTTTCTTCGTATATCGGGAGAGTTGAAATTTTTTTTTTTTACAGCAGTATACATCATTACGACCTCCCTCTCGCATTGAGTGTCTGAATCGTGACAGAGTTATCTCTCAATACGCTAACGAGGGTGCGCTGTGACATGTAAAACATCTTCTCAAACCGAAAGGAAAATATTTACAACAATACAAAATTTACAACAATAACAACAAAACTAGACGTAAAACTTGTAAAATAATGCTTTATGTAATAAATGCCAATAATTTCATTTACAGAGGGAATGATAATAACTATTGATTAGTTTGGATCAAAACAAATAGTAGTTTTTAAGATTATCTAAGCTTTTGTATTAAGTTTTTCAGTGAAGATACGTGTTACATTTAATACAATTTTAGAGATTTAAAACATAATGTGACAAGTGAAAGATGAAGGAGATAGTTCCCGTTTGTTTATGACTTCACACTTTCCATCCTAATTATTACAACCAATTCAACTTCATAATGGTTTCGTAAGTTCGGTAGATAGTTTGTTTCAAAATTTGACAATTTTTTTGCCAAAAAGTGTAGTTATCCAAGAATCGTAAAAATAAACAGTTGTTCCATTTCGATTATTCTCATATAGCATCTTGAGGTTCCAATTAATATTTTTCTTCAAAATGGCCCAAATATAGAGAATGCCCCAGAAATCCGTGTAAAAAATTGGAGGGATAATAGAGCATATTTATAGGAACAAAACATGATAAAAACATACCGGTCCGGAAATCTTACTTATTTTTCAACATAATCGCCAAAACGGTTGAGGTATTTGTCATATCACGACACAAGCTTCTCGATGCTTTCTTCAAAGAAGGTAGCCCCCAGTGAGGAGAGATACTCGTACGTCTTGACGGTGTCCTGAAGTTCGTCATCGGTGGCGAAGCGTTGTTCACCCAAGCATGCCTCCAATTGTTGCCCCTTGCTGCATAAAGTCCAACAACAACACTCCTTTTTGGTCCCCAAAAATATTGATGCACACAGATTCTCCAAGCAAACAGGCGCTGAACAACAGGAAAACAACGACTACAGATTTCTGAGAAGAAGGCAACGAGAAGTTTGTGTCACGATACTACAAATGCCTCAACTGTTTTCGTGGTAATGTTGAAAAATAAGTAAGACACTGCTGATCTGTTGGTAATAAAATTATTACGTTATGTAACTTTGTCTGTTTTTTTATACGCCATTGGATGTTTAAAAAAAAACAGGCCTCGTATTATGACAAAAATAGAGTAAGAACACACGACAAAATGGTGCGTAAAACGCTTGATATAGGAGTCCACAGGTCAACAACAAATGTTTTAACTTCTGCCCGTTAACGGTGACACAAGTCTCGCGCCGTCGCGACGTCACGGGGTTACGCGCGATACACGCGGAATATGGTGGCGTCCATGCAACGTCTTTACGACTCCTGTATCACCGTTAAAAGGCGGACCTTTGAGTATCTGTTAAAATACGTTGTTGAAATTTGAAATCTTTATCACATTCTTAATTCTCATAAAATAGCAATTTTTGTCTTGTATTCTTAATAGTTTTGTATCATTACATCTCCTTCGGGAGACATTTACGGACGTGTGCGACAGCATACTAAGGTTAATTTAAATGATCGAAAGAACGTTATGAATAATAGAAGTGTTGAAATACTTCAATTTAAGTAAGGAATATAAGGAAAAATCACTCTTCGTCACATTTAATGGGTTCTTTGTTTTGCGCATTTAACAAACATAAAAAGCATCTTTAAATCGTAAAGTTGGATGAATGGTATAGATTTTATAAGCGTTTTAGTGAAATGGTGCAACCGCGCTGCCGCAGTTGTATCTTGCATCGGAAGCAAAAATTCGACCTGCGAGGCTTCCTTCCGGTGAGTGACAGGGTTCGTTGGTCTAACGAGTAAAAAACATTCCGGGCAACGCCGGGTAATCAGCTAGTTTTGTATAAAGAAATTCACAAAAAAAAATCTAGTTTCATTTATCATTGAATACAAAACCAATTGAACATATTTTCTTTTGAGGGTTGTCGTCATACCTAATTTTGTTTAAGAAATAATACATTTCCTTTTTTTTTCTACAGTACAGTAGTCATTTTTTAAGGACTATTTGATAGAATGGTATATCGTTGACATTCCTTGCTGTCAAAGGAAAGTTCATGTCACGGTTTAAATGTAGTTAATAACAGAAACGATGTGGTTTACGTCTCTGATTTCTATGAAATAAATGGAAACATTTCACTTTTTTATTTTTTAAATTTTTTTGTGGGGCTTTACGGCTCTTCGACATCAAAGGTCATTGGAGCCCTAAAAACTTGTACAGGTAGGGAAAATGCAGTTACGCACTAGGGAGAGCCAATATGACTCCCCCGCGTGTGGGACTCACCGAATGAATCAACCATACCCACTAAAAATCCTCCTGAATTACAATATATCAAAACATATCTCAAAACATTGAGGACAAAAAATGAGGGGAGGACAAAAAATGAAGGGGGAGGGCAAAAATTAGGAAAATGAAAGATACCCTAGCCCGAATAGCGTCGGGATCGAAAAGAACAAGAGGTGACCAAGGAAGGTCAGGAAAGAGAAAGGAAGGAGCCTTGCATTAGTAAGTGGAAGTAATGCCAGACTCAGCTCGGGGTCCCGTGTTCGCCAAACACGTAATTACTAGATGTAAGTCCCCTGGGGCTTACAGGCTTGGGACAATTAGCAGCAACTCCCAAAAAAATACTGACAAATGTGTTGATAAAAAACCAAAACACGGGGTGTATAAATGATTCTATGGCATTGGTAAAAAATGATTGCCATTCTATTTACTCAAGACTGAAGGCAAATTTTAATTCCCCAAATCCTCATTTTTATCATGATCACCTGTTCGAATAGTACGCATCACCTGTTCGAATAGTACATTTTTTTAGTACGTTCCCTTGATGACACCTTACACTGCATTTTGTATAGAAAGAGACGGAGGCTTGAATCAAAGCAATGTCTAACAACAAAATCTACATTCACAACATTGTCGTTAAAAGCGATACTTTAATACTACATATACAAGCGGTATGAATTATTTTAAAGGTCTCTCTAAAATTTAAATGAACTATAAATGTTTTATTGTTCCTTTTTGTAACAAAAATGTAATAAACTATTTAATTTTTTAATAGTGTTAATCAACAATTACACCAAATTAGGCAGTCATAGTTCGTGAATTGTTCATTTTAATATATCTGTTATATTGAAATTTTCAATTTTAAAAGTCACATATTTACCCTCCGACGGCCTCATAAGCCAATCAAAGGATTCATATCGAAAGCACAAATTAAGATAACATAATTGCTGATAAGCATTTTTCAATATTATCAGGCAGCAATAAAGAAGTATATGGAAAAATATATGGTCCCTATCAGCACGGAATAGAACATTAATTACCGCAAAACACTTTCCACGAAATATATTTTACTTTGTGATCAACGAGAAAAACATTGAAATATTATTATTTAAAACAGATATATTTGCATAATTTACAATGATTTTGTTAAGACTTCTGATATTAAAAATCGGAAGAAATATTAAATATAGATTTTTATTTTTTTTAATGCTACTTTTCTGCTCGTACGATGAGTTTCTACGGACATATTTTATGTTGAATGCACCTCTGGTCCAGGAGCTTTCTCCCATAAAACATACACCTAATCATTCCAGCATAAGTAGCAACACGATTGAAAAAAAAATCATTGAAAAGAGAGAAGGTATGTTGGACTTATATTAGCTGACACAGTTATTAAGCAGTTCTGGGACGTTTTGATACTAATGTCTTCAGCGAGTACGTCAGGAATGTAATAAAGTGTGTAAACTTTTTATTGATTTTCTCTTCATTCCATTTCATGTCGTACTCGGAAGTATATTAACAAAAGAATCTTATGTGAGATGGAATCAGTTCGTTAAATTTGTTTGCATTTACTTGGTATTTTCAAGTAGTACATAATTCCTTCGTAAATGATGAAACTCATACTTTAAATACACCACAATATATTGTCATTCGTGGTTCGCATCTAAGCTTAACTTACATTAAACTAGCAAAGCAATGGTAGCAGAATTCAATATTTTTATCATAATCAATTAGTGCTTATTAAGTGCACAAGAAAAAAAATTAGTGTATTGTTCTTTTAATTGTTATAACATTTTTGCTGACTTAATATTAAGCCAGCAGAGCATCGCATAGACATAATAATATTCCCTTGTAATTGAATGCAATCTATAGAAACTTTTGGTGCTTCATTAGTGCTACGACAAAAATACACATCTGACCTTGATCGAAAAAATGTTAGAACAATTAAAAGAACAGTGCACTAAATTTTTTTCTTGTGCACATAATAAGCACTAATTGATTATGATAAAAGTATTGAATTCTGCTAAAATTGCTTTGCTAGCTTAATGCATGTCTAAGCTTACTTTAAGGGTCTCAGTCACCAAATATTGAAATTAAGTTTTTCTCAATTATTGATTCATACAAAAGTTTACAGTTGTGAGGTATGAGAGATGAAGAAGCAATATAGCCGGACAAACAACGTTTAATTTCATTAAAATCAGTCACGTTTCGAGTGGTACGGGAACTCAATGCGAGAATTATCACCCATAGAACATACACCTAAACATACATATCAGCATAAATAGCAACACCGGGAGTACTTCAAAACTGCCCGCCTGGCAGCAATAAAATCCTATCTAACCCCCTAAAAGCCATCCCTAAGGTGTTCGTTCGTGGTTTATGCTGTTCGCAAAACGGTCAGATATTCCAGAAAGATATACTCCTCATTAAATTTCTCACAAAAAAAGATAAAAACAATTTTTTTGAATTAGGTGCAGCCGTTCTCGTACTGTAATTTATCCAATCAATTTTTAAAATCATAATTATCAATCATTTTTCGATAATGAAATAATGCTTTTGGTGTATTAAGACCTCTAGGGACATATGCATCCGAATGTAGTGATGTATGCAACAAAATTGCTGTCTCAATGTGTAGTTTGGTCGAAAAACTGGAGTCACAGTGTGAAAAGAAGAAGACGGAATAAACCGTACGTCTTTCGTCCATTATTATTGCGTGCACATTGTCCATAGCATCACATCTGCGCNTTATTATTGCGTGCACATTGTCCATAGCATCACATCTGCGCTCGCAAATCTACGTACTGGTTGTGGTGTAATTGTGCTTCAAAAATATTAGAGAATTCAGAAAAACAAATTTTATTTGGTAGTTTTCCGCTTTTCATGAAATAAACAAGATATAACAAGTATGAATCTTCATTTGCTGTGGAAACTTTTTTGCTGTAGTAACGCACAGTTGACCGTTTACAATATACATATTAAATTGTAAACTTTTTTGACAATAAATTTATTTATTTATAGTTTACTTAAAATGTGACGTCACACAATATTTCGAATGCAATTAACTATTTACTTTTTGCATTAGTATATGGTAGTATTGTCACAATTCTTCTTGTACCTTGCTACTTTTTGTATCCCGAAATCTATAGTTCTTTTCATCAGACGTACATCTTCATCATCAATCGATAAAATATTTTATTAAAAGACAAAACAAAAATCCTCAGAAATGAGATATTGTCAAATGAGATATTCATTATTCAGAACTATGATGATTCTTAGTGAAGTTAGTAGAAGTTTCTAGAAACTACGATATAATGGAGAAAAAGAATTCTGTGAGGAAAATCTAAAGTAGACGTAGAATGTAAAAATCTTAGAACGTAAAGAACTTCAAAGGTTCGAGTCTTATCTCAGAAGGCAGAAGTTTGCTTTCGGGAAAAAAAAACACACCACTTAAGTTGCAAATATACAAGAGCAAGTTATTGTGAAACATAACGTAATTTTTCTACATTTATAGGATAGAATAAATCATTGCTTCATATTAACCAATAAGCTCAATGAAATTCTTAAAATTATTATTTTAGGAATTGAACACATCGCTTTGAGAAGAAATGGCAAGTAAAACATGCGAATGATTTTTTTATTTAAAACCAATAGTACAGTTGAAAATAGAAAATTTCATATTATTCGATCAGTCATTAAAATACGAAAGCATAGAGTTTAAAATGCGCGGAAAGAGATCTGACAGAGAATAGAGCATGAGAAGAGTCGAAGTTGGAGGATAAATTTGAGTGAGGAATTTGAAGAGCTCCTCTCTCCGCGACGTTCTTTTCCGAGGCGAACGATATACGAAAGACGCGAGGGTTATGACCCAGGCAAAGCTAAATTGAGTCCGCACATATTGTCGTGGTCTTGCTCGCAACTCCGTGTTTAGCCGAGCTGAGCTGCGAGGTTGGACACGGCAAAGGGTGGTGAAGGGGGGGGAAAAGGAGGGTAGAGGTCGGGTGGTTAGCTCCAGAGAAACTCATAGTGCGTAAGAAGGGTTTAATACTCACAAAGACGGTTGATGGGGTGCAGGTCAAATAGAGAAGTGTTGGCGAGGTCATACTCGTCAGGCTATCGTGGTTCGGCGGATGCCAGTAAGCAGCTCGGTCGGAGCGGAGGCTGGCGGTCCCGGGTTCGGTCCGGTTGGCAGGCCAGGTGGCGAGAGAGTAGAGAATAGAGAGTGAGCGAGATCCTCTGATCTTACCCTATATATACGGTTTATAGCCTGACGTCATAACCTCGTAACCTAGTCTCGTCTGCTAGTGCGCCTGACCCCATTCTAACATGCTTAGTTGGGCATACTCGAGGTGGCGTTACGACAATATTCAGTGGCACCGACTTTGCTATATTCGTTTTAAATGGGGTACAAAAGTAGTCCAAAAATAGCCCAAAATTATAGGATAGTTTTCATTTCGATCCAAGAAATGGGTGCTGCCGACTATACGCAGGTCTAAATTGAGGTGGCCGAGCCAGCCCGTAGCGGAATTCCATTTCATATTCCATTGTAGTATTTGAAAAATGGAAAATGTAGCTTAGTGCTACTGAAGCTTATCTACATGGAGCGATAGGAGGTAGTAATTGGATGGTAAGGACTATTGTTAATACGTTGGTTGGTTAACTTAACTGGGTTTACCAACAACTTGGCCCACGTGGAGGGGTTAGTAGAAGTAGTTAGTAACAGTTATTGACACAAGCAGGAGGTGGATAGAGGAAGCATAGTTTGCTTTTCAGTAGTCACAGCTATATGAACTGGGACATTAATGTGAAAAGCTACAAATTTTTCTGGCCTCACCGGGAATTGTACCCGAGATGCCATGGTGAAGAGCAAGATCGCTACCTCCTGAGCCACCAAAGGGGTGTAGTGGAATGAGCACAAGGTGTGACATTGTGCATCGAGTTGGAAGGGGCAACCAATGAGACGCAAGACACGTTTTGAGAGGAGATTTGAAGCTGTTTTAGAGATTTATTTAATGTGTTCGGCAGTGTTNAATGTGTTCGACAGTGTTGAAGGGAAGCAACTTATTGAGGGATGTGAATTCAGTAGAGTTTTGAAACGTGTGAATCTGTCATCGCTAAAATGGTTAAATAACGTGTTTTGCTTTAAAAATTGTGACGTTGCCTGAGATGGAAGAAAATTTGTTTCCTGACTGCTGGATAAAGGTATGATCTTATATCAATGACTATTTCTGGGATCTGATGTGATAGCTCGTAAGGTAGACTGAAATTTTTCTATTGAATTTATAAGTATATTTTATGCATTATCTTATAAATTAGTTGATAATACATCTATTTTTATTTTTGGGCCTATTTTCTTATAAAAATAAAATACTCCACACTAGCTTCAGTTTGTTGTTGAAGATGCACTCTTCGATGATAATAATAATAATAAGAATAAGAAGAAGAAAACTGGAGATAACAAAGAAGCAAATGATCGACTGGATTCGACGCAGGTGATTTTGATACTGAAGAGGTATCCAAATATGCTCACCCCGAAAAATGTCTTCAGTATCAATAGCTTGCACTGCGCGTACTCGGGACGGGCACACCTTGTCCTATTCCACTATGGAGACAGCCCGCGTGCGGTCAAAGGTTAGAGAGCAAGGAGTTGACACCTGCTATCCAGACACTTAAGAGTACGTACTATAGCTTTTGAGCGTCAACGGGTTGGCTCGGCTGCCTCAACTTTGCTTTGACTGAGGGGTAATAGTGTTGAGGGAGGAATGAAAGGCAAGGAGAACGAAAATGTTCCGTGAATAATAATAATAACAATAATAATAAAAGGTATAAACATCACACTAATTATGATTCACTAAATCGAACTATGGAAGAACATATCGACACCCCCAAACAAAGATTGAATGTATATGCAAAACGGTTAAAGAAGTATAAAACCAGCTTGGCAAGGAAGAAGGAAAACACACTGTTCAATAAAAACGAAAAAGGATTTTACAAAAACGTACTGTCTAAATGCCCAATAGATGAAGCAACCCAACCACAGAAATAGCCGCAGACTCGTTCTGCCCACCCTTGCGAACGTGGAATATCCTGGATTTGAATCTTCTCCACCAGAGACATCTGAGTACAATAACCACTACAGCATGGGTATCCCCCATTGTACTTTGCCAACGATGTCAAGAATCAATTCACATCGTTCACATACAACACTTATATATCCCGCGAAAAATAAGCGTTATCACTCCAATGTATGAAAGCCCTAAGAATAAACGAAAGATGTAGTGTTGCCTACTAGCAAAATATTTATTCAGAAAGTACTTTCGCCAGCTCAGTTGGCATCTTCAGTCTAAAATAAAACGAAATATAAAAGATATAAACAATATGTAAGAATGCAAAATACAGGAATTTACTGTTAAGTTTAAGGAAAATGTGTAATTTGTTACAATAAAGAAAATTTCAAATTAATTAAAAATATAATTAAGTTTTTAAGACTATTGAAAACAGAGCAGTAAATTAAAGAAGAATGAATCTGTAAATAAGATAGAGATAAAAGCTCAAACTATATGAAAATATAAATAAATATGAAAGCCCTAAGCAAGACGAACGGCAAATTAACACAATAGTTAACAATATTACGTGATTTAGTTTTAGCTCGATCCCGAAAATACGTTACAGTATGATGAATGATGCGCAGTTTCATAGTTTGCTAACTGAAAAATCACTATTTACACTGTTTATAAGTAATACAAAATAAAGTATGTATACATTCTTGACTTTTTCTTTGATATATAATTTCCTAGTTATCTGAATTCAGTGGCGGATCTATGAGGGGGGGGGGGAGCTAAAGGGGCTGTAACCCCCCTATTGGACCTGAACACTAAACAGATAAGGTTTATTACATGGCATGCTTAGTAAAAGTGTTACCAGAGTAATACTTGTTATTAATTACATTTGTAATTGTTATTAATAATACCAGATTAATAATTGTTAATTATTTATTTGATGTATTTTATTTAAAGGTGATATTATGAAATTTGTGTTGTAAAACCCTAAATTTTGACAAAAGTGCTACCCCCCCTTGATTACGATTTAGATGCGCCAGTGTCTGCATAGACAAATGTCTGGCTCCAAAAATGAACGAACATCAATAATTTACACGATCGACGCAACAATAATTTTCTATTATGGATTTCCTTTCTCGTGCGTGAGGTATATCGTACTTGAATAAACACGGTTTCATCATTGACAAATCTTTCGTGTTCCATTGATGTGTACTGCATCTCTTGTTCAGATGATAAATACTATAATGGAAGAGTTTTAAAAAATAATTAGAATATTAAAGAATGTAAGAGCCTGTGGAATTGTATAGACTTATGCTGTGTTATCAAGACCTAGCACAGGTTCGGCATCCCCTTAACAAATAGTACCGAAAAATGAAACTTATAGCATTTAAATTTATAAAACGGATTGCTGATTTAATGCGTGAATCGAAAATTAATTTGGCGCTGAGTATATATTAACATAAAAAGAAATTCGAAGCTTAAAAAAAAAGATTTTTCATTCTCAGATCCCCGCTCGTCTTTAGAAAAATTCTGTCTGCGTGCCTGCCAGACAGTTTAGATATAAATACAGCAACCTCTTTAACTCGGAAATAATATCTCTCACCGATTTATCAACTCGATTCCTCCCATTCATCAGAGGTGTACAGTGACATTGCTAGTGACGGTAAGCACTTAGGAACACTGCCTCAACTCCACGACCTTGTGCCTTAGCTCGGTCTTTGCGTGCTGTCCTTATCTCGTCATGCAAATGCAGACACGCCATGCGCTGTACTAGTCATCCCTACTTATCCCATTACTAACCGGTAATCTCATCCACCAACCAAGGGAGCTCCTATGCGCTGTCGATGAGCAACCAAGCTCTGAATGTCAATGTCATTTCCTTCGTGGTCTAGCCCCCCCCCCACTCCCACCACCATATATTTTTAATGTAAAAAAGAACAAAATAATATTTTAAGATGAATATTAGTTTGTGTGTTGGAATGTGCATCATGTATGGAAAACTTAAAACTGCTAGAAATATTAAAACATGAAATAAAAATTTTGTTGGCTGTCCCGTTAAGCGAAGCAAATAAAGTATATATTTCGAAATAATAGGCACATGTTTCCTATTGATTCAATCTTCACTTTCATGACACCCTCTGCTACGTCTAGATATTCTACCCTTTGAATTGCAGGCAATACCTCCACTGTAACAGACTGCAAAATACCATTAGTATAGGAAAATTAAACATAAAAAAAGTTAAGTTGAAAAAAGCCGAGCCAAAAAAAAAAAACATGGCAGAAAAGTGAAAATTTAACATTTACAAAGTAAAACACAATCTTGCGTATGCAAAACAAAAATTGCATAAAAAACCAAGAAATTACAAAAAAATTGCCCTACGATGATTTTGAACATTAAAGCACATTAAAATGAACAAAACGTTATTAAGAAAAACGCGTCCAGGAATGTCTCCCAAAGGAGACTAATGACACAAAGGGATGTAAAGAACTTTATTAGGGGAATTAAGGAAGTAACATACGTGTTCAACGTTCAGCAACAAATTATAATAGACGTTCAAATGTCGATACGGGTCTCATATCAACATCAATTCCTGAATTCCCTTTATAAGGCACTTTACACTCATTTTCGTCTTGTGTTATACTCATCCTTTATGACATATTATCTCCTTTGGGATACATTACCGGATATGCTTACCTTGAGGCTATTTTCTTCTTATTTATGTGCTTTATCATTCCTCCAATTTTTTACGTGAAATTCTGGGATATTCTGTATATACTGCTCTACCCTACGCAATATGTTTAAGCAGTGGCNTTTTTTAAAGAAAACAAATTTTATTTTATTAATTTTTTCCACTTTAAGTGTCTAAATTCCTATTACTATGTCATATTCAAGCTTCCCCTAATTACTGCGGTAGACTTTTCATGAGAGAGAAAACGAATTGAGAGGACTTTAACTCCCTTGAATTCAGGAATTATGAGTAACAGGAGCTTGTAAATAACGGATTGAGTTAAATAGGAAGAGGTCTCGTTTAGCTGTCTTCTTGTCTCCGCAAAATCACGAAAGGTTTCGAAATTGCACGAAATTTGTCCTGCAAATGGTGTACAACAGTAACCCACTGGCTATATTAACGTGCATATTGGCACTTCTGATATTAACGTGCATATTTGTGATTCGTTAATAAAAATAAAAATCGTTTAAAACAATATTAATATCTCTTACTATGCACTTCATTCGTACCAACATGACACTTGCTGCAGCACGAGTTCGTAGACATGAGTCATTTGCTTTCATAAAAATGATAAAATGAGGGTCAAGGAATAGCGAAATCTCTTCTGCATCTTCGTCGTTGCTGAGCTCTGCTCATCTTCATCGCTTTGAAATAGCCATTGATTTACGTACACGGAGAATGGTATGTTACGACTTCCGCAAATCATGACGCAGCACTCTGTACGTATTGCAGACGCGTTTAAAATTGGAGTTTTGTGTGCTCATGCGGAACAAATAGATTAGAATACGTCCATAATAGGTGTAATGACTAGCGTATTTATCAGCAAAGGATATATCTTAGTGTTTACGATAAAAATGAATTGGTTTATTGCATTTACGCAATTCATACTTACTACATCATTGAGCATTTTTAATGATTTTGCTGAACAAGAGTGAGATTATTGTATGAGTCATAAGAATCTGCACGCGTCAATGATTCAACTACAACTGTGCTCTTCGACTTGCGACCCACGAAACATTTTATAGGTCCCGCGATTGATAGTACATTTTACTGCAAATGTTTCATCAAACATTGGAGGGCACAACTTTGAGTCATAAATCCATGCTGTCAGAATTAATATTGACGTGGAATGTCTGGTGAGAAAGGAAAAAAGGAAAATTATATTCGGAATTACCCCGTCATACGCTACAATACGAAAACATATTATTATTATTATATTAAATATTATTTTTTTAAACAAAGAAATTTACCATTTTTTCAGTTTTCAATATATATTTTTTTCATTTATTTGAATTCAAGTCCTGTCCCCACCTTCAGACATTTCACGACATTATCTCTTGGTTCTTCTTTTGTCGTCAATTACTTTTCATTCCGTTTTTTATCTCTTTTATTCCTTCTATACATTCTTTGAAAATTTCAAATCGTCTTTCCGTTTTAATCATATCTGGTCCGAGAGTACTCATCACTGTTTCAGTTTTCCTTTTTCTCTTCTATATCTTGCTCTCTCTCTCTCTCTCTCTCTCTTCCCCCATAGTATAAACATCTTCCCAAAAGACATGTTGGCGTGTTTCCGAATTTTGTCCGCAATCACACTTGTCATCATCTACGAGGTTAAATCTTTTCAAATATGTCTTGAAGTCTCCATGGTTCGTTAAAAATTCTGCAACTCCTGCACTCGGGCTGAACCACTTCCTATGTCTTTCTGCATAATTCACCTTTGCTATTAATTGGTACAAATCTCTGCCTTTGGATGTTCTATCCCGTTAGTTATTCGCAATACATTCGTTATTTGCTTCCTCCCATCTTTCTCTTCTCCGTTAATTACTCTTCCATCAAGTACTATTCGTCCTTCGCAAAACGTATTTTGGAATCAATAATGAAAATATTGATTGGTTCGATCGATCGAAAGTCTATTGAAAATGGCGCGCGGAATGAATGTTTGACAGCGCTGAACTAGAATCTCCATAATGGAATCGTATGGTATTATTGTCATTTAAAAGACATATCTTCAATGTGATAAGTTTATTTCAAGCAATAAAGAAATGTAACAATTTCTAATGTGTATTCTTATTTCAACATTTCTGTTATTTGTTATTGAATACTTAAAATTTTAATTTTTGTGGCTTATGAAAAACACTACGTACAGTTTTAATTATTTAGTTAAAAACAGTAGTAAATTTTCAAAATGTAATAGTTATAATAAAATTATTTCGTAAAGAATATTACGATGTTTCATTTATCCGATGATCATTGCAATGACTTGGAAAATGTTATGACAGTTCAAATCTACTAAAATCGACCAAAGATGTTAAATTTACCTCAAAATAAGTAAAATGGACACGAAGCTTTGACGGAGACACGTCGACTGTGCTGCGTTGGGTAGCAAACACAGACTTTAAATAGGACACGTTAATAACGTAGCGAAGTGAAGTTAGTAATAGAATATGAATGGCGAATAAAACAACTTCTCTTCGTGTATAATTTGTTATCAGAGTTTCAATTGAAACATCTGTTTCAGTTTGGGAGAGTTACGAAGGAAGAATCAACTGTTTGTTTATAACTCTAACCAAAGGACCTATTCATTCCAGGTTTATGATCCTTGTCTGGACTATCCTCAAATTTTCATGAAAGTCACGTCGTTCCACGTTGGGAAAAGTGTTGAATGCGGAAAGAGGCCTTTTAATGCAGTCACGATTTGGATCTACATTTTCCCACTTTGTAAATATTGTTGTTTTATCATAAATTAATTACGTCTATTTATCATTGATCTATTATTTTCCATCATTGGGAGGAGATCGAATGATATTAATTAAATAGTATTAAAATGTACAACATCGTCTATGAAATTTCGAGCACTATATTGGCCTTCATCTGGTGTTTCTCCTGAAGACATACATACAAGGAAAAAAAAACATACATTCACAAAATGCAGATATAAAATATTTACCAGAAGAACTAGAAAACATAATAACAAATGTATGTTGACGACATTCAAAGTTATTGACTCTTGGTGAACGATCTTCATCTGTTCTTATGAGCCACTCTGGACTAAGTTCATTTCAACTAGGTTCTCCTTTCTTCTTCTCTTTCCTTCATTCCACCACTCCATTCATTCTCTATGCTTATCTTTTCTTTCCTCCGTCTTTTTCTTCGGTTTTTCCTGGAAACCTTTTCTTCATCCGTACGTAGACATAGTGTCCGACTTCTTTTCATGTACAGTCATTTTAATGTGCACCAAAATGGGTATTGTGGAACAACTATAAAAAAAAGATTTTGAAATGAATAATATTTTCATACAAAATTATGTTCTTCCTTATACTGACAGATTCGAGAAAGCAATGTGGGGTATGGATTAGGAGTGAATTACCAACTCCAAGAAATACATTTACCAAATCCATTGAGAATTTTGCAACTCCTACTAACTAAAATACTAACATATATTTTGCTCTCATGAGAATATTGCCAATTTAATGAAACGTTTCTACTACTCTATCAATGACAATATTCTAGGCAACAATCAACAATAACAAAGAAAAGTAATACTTTTCAACAGTGGGTTTTTCACTGGTTGTGAAAGTACGAAGGAAGTTCAAAAACTTACACAGCTTCAGATAAAATTGAAGGTGATAATTGGCATACTTTGTAAAAGTGTTACCAGATTAATAACACATATCCCTCATCTCCTCTTCCCTATCCATTTTCTCCTCCATCTTCTCGTATTCTTCATTCATTTTATCAATTGCTTCCCGCAATCGTTGCACGCCCCTCCTGCCATCCGATTCAATTTGTCATCAGCTAATTCCTTTTTAGCTTTATTATAATTCACTTTATACTTCGCCCTGCTTTCGTTTGGTCTCGGGACTCTGCATGTAGCGTGGTATGTGCCAGACGTCGTCGTGTTGGATCGGAGTAGAACTCGGGTCATCGGACATTTTGTACCAGCTTTAGCCATCGGTAGTTCAATTTCGGAGTGAAATCCAAATTCAAGCCGCAATGAAAACGAAATTAAAGGATTCCACGGTCGATGAGAAAGAAGATACGAGAGAGGGGGGATGGAACAAGAGAAAGGACGGAACGAAGGAAAACAATGGATAATTCCAGTTGTGATGTTCTCGACGTGGTTTTCGCCGAAGTGTGAAATGTGACTCCCAAATCGTAAGCGCTCTGGTTGGGCGAGAACATTCTCGTTCGCGTCGTGGCTTCCGATTTTCACACGTCGACTGACACATTCCGGGAATTCATCGGCGGAGTTCGTACCTCCCCACATCCTTCGCCGCAGCATTCCGCAACTCAACATACAGCAACAGTATTTACATCCTTGAAATGGCCACGGCAGGCCTTATACCGCAAATGTATTTTTAGGGAGGATGGAGACATACTTATCAAGAAAATTATATTTTTGTTAACTGACATTTATTTATTTATTTAAATTAGTGTGTTTTGTGTCGTATTCCCACCAATAGGCATTACACAATTATATTAGTTTTACAATGAAATTTCTGTAATCTTCTTTATCTGTTTTCGTCACTTCTGTTCTTAAAAATATCTCTTCCGTGAGTTTTAACCCCTTCTTGACATTTTGTTTTCTCCTTTTAATATTACTCCCCCCCCCCAGTTACCACCCGTAGGTGATTACCTATGACCAGGGTTTATAGGACGTATTTTGTACAATCTAAAACTTCAATTCATTGAGCATCTCTCTCATATTCACAATATATCGCTTAAATATCTCGTGCTTCCCTTTCGTTTATATTATTTGTTTACCAATTTTACATACCGTGTCCTCTGTCCGCGTTAATCGTAAATATCGCGCCCGATCCGTCCCGTAAAATTGGCAGTCCCATTTTTTTAATATTTTACTTTCTCTTATATGTAGTAGATAGAACGTATTGTAATCGTGAAAAAAAACACCAAAGCCAGATTTCGATGGAAATATCCGTTTTGGCGATTCCTGATTCTGTAAAAGTGACTTTTCGCATAACCTACGTCTGACTGTGCGCAGCGATTCTGAGTAAACGGATGAACCAAATTAATTTACATTTCGTATTTACGGTAGAATTTACTCGTTGTCGATGCACGTGCTCTATTTTTTTTTAACTTTAAAACAAAGGGTACTTTACATGAAGGTCAACCAAGCAGACGTAGAATACACTTTTCATAAACCGAAATGAAAGATATGATAATGATAAAGTGCATAGGAGGACAGCAAACGCACTGCAGATACGAAAATACATCAATTTCTGCCTACAGTGAAATTACATTTACACGACACTTTTGCGATATTTTTGGTCACTCTGTGCTGCAGATAGAGAAACGTATACGAGAAAGTATGTGCAATGGTTTTCCACCACTAGTTTCTCTACGTATTTGTTATTTCCACTGTCCCAATGGAAAAGATGAGTATATTACAAAAATTAAAGTCACCAAAACACTATTTTTTTCTAAATCACTTCGCCAATTATATTATTGAATACATTAAAAAATATTCACCGTCGGATTAATTTCTCGTTTGCATTATATGTACATCTTTGTTACGCACGGTACACTATATATTCCGTCCAGGCTTCGCTTAGGAGCTTTTGTTACGATACGGATTGTCCTACGTTTTGAGAAAAATAACAAAAATACACCACGGCGATTTCTCAAACGACGAAAACTTGAAAAAGTTCCAGCTTTTCAAGTTAACTTTGCAACCATTTCAGGTATCGAAAAATCTAGAAACAGTTTTGAGGTATTTTAAGGGACAACGGTTACATAGATTTAACCTTTATGTTTTCATAAGATATAATGAAAAAATACTATTACATTCTACCCTAAATAAATCCTTCAAAAAATTCATTCTTATTTAGCTTCCACTATGCAAAAGCAATATCCCGCTAAAATTGGGAATTCCGATCTCTTATACTTTTTTTCTACAATAGAAAGCTAGCTCCACGCTCTTATGTCGTAAGATAAGTTGATATGTGAAGCAATTATGATGATAATTGTGTTTCAAAGATAATTTTTATACAATGCAATTAATTAGCCACTATCCCTAAAAATATGTTAACAAATTCCTTCTTAAAATATGCTCTTAAATTGAATTATTTTAACACCACTATTTTAATAATGTTTAAATCGATAAATTAGGTTAATTTTTGTGCGCTGTCGCGGACGTTTTTGTAGAACTCTTTGCGGCAAACAATATTGCCATTNAACGAATATATCCCTTTTTTCCCGATTTCATCGACATTTATTGTGAAAAAACATTTCTATCTCTCCTATCACATATTTTAAAAATAAAAGTTAGGTTATGTTCATCCTGGACATCTTAACTATCTCCTTGCTAAATTTCATCACGATCGGTTCGTTGGTTTAATCGTGATTAAGTAACAGACAGACACGCTTTCGTGTTACGCATTTATACATTAGTATGGATTTGTCTCTGATGTCCGCGCTAATTGGAAATCTGCGCATCCGGTAGCCTTCCGTTCCAGGAGCCCCGAACAACAACCGTTCGCTGTTCGGCCGCTCGTTCAGACCCCACACCCCACCTCAACCCATTCTCTACCGAGGGATTCTGAATGCGGAGTTTGGCAACGCCGTGTGCGATAAGGGAATACCCATGCCGCTTCGGTCACAGGTCATGATCTCCCGAAGACCCATTCGCGCTATCTTCCGCCATGCATGCCAACATCGCAGCGTCTTCAACGCAGCTGGGTCTCTTTGATAAGTTCTTTATTCGAGGATTCTTGAAGACGACATGCAAAGGGACCGACGGGAGTTATGTGATCTACTCCAAGTATACAACTGCGAATCCGTTATTACAATTTTTTATTTAAATAAAATTAAATTTTGAAGATTTCTCTGGAATTTATACGAAAACTATCCGGTGTTACCATAGAATTGAAAAGAAACTGAAAACTGGCATTTCAAATTTTTAAACCAAATCACATACAAACATACAAAATTTAAAAAAATCCATTATTAAACAAACATACAAAAAATTACATCAGCATTGAAAGAAAAATTGGTTGCGTGAATTGATAAATTTACGCTGTCACTACAGAAAATATTAAAGCACTTGTCAACAGGCATGGTATTTTATTACCTTATTTTGTCCGGTGTTGCTCAGGATTCTTGTACTCTAAATTCATGCTAGTTTCTATATTTCTATACTTTTGTGTTATTAAATTAGTACTCTTGGTTATTTCAAAAATTAAATATCACAAAGAAAATCTACAAAAGTACACACAGTTTTCAGCATTGTAAGCTGATATGAAATACAAAATTACGAATTATTATACAATATATGCAGAAGGTACACTTTACTCAGAAATAAACAAAGCTCATGGTTAAGACAACTGAATTCTCTGGTTTTCATTTCCCGTACAGGTTATGTACTTGAAAGTAATGTTCTTCTCAGCCTTTATAATATTAGGATTTTATGGTTTGGTTATCTAGATTAAACGTTCAGCGCATTGTCCACCTCACATAGCGCAATTGAACTCTGTCGGACACATTAGTAAGCTTCATGGTCAACAGTCATGCGTGCGAAGATTCATCTGCTGATTAGCAGCCAATTTAATTGTCTTTCTGCTCTTGAAATTCTTCAATATTAACCATAAATTGCATTTTACTTGCAATAACCCTTAAGACGAGTCCTTTGAAATTTCAAATAATTTTATTGATTATTTTTTCCGATTCCCATGTCACAGAAAATCCATAGAATTTACTTTTATTAGTATGAGTAAGTTATCAGATATTCGTCCTTTGCAACTAAATTACGTGTAGGAAGCAAACGTGTCCTATATAGTTGAATTTATAAATTTATAAATTTATAAATTTTAAATTTATTGTCAAAAAACAGTACAAACTGCGTATGACCACGTGGAGGAAAAAAAACGAATTTACTCTCCGGAAGCAAGCAAGGGACCATCCCATCAATTCCGATCAAGTTCCCTAAGGCAGAGGTGGATTCAAAAATTTCAGCAAAAGTTCCTAGATAAGATTTAAATCACAAAGATTTAAATATAAGATTTAAATCACAAATTTTCGGCAAAGATGTCGGAAGATATGAGATCGTAATGAAATATAAGCCGGGCAGTTGCAATGTCACATTTGACTACCCAGCCAAGATCGAGAAGTTCTTCCCTTAGCTCCTCAAGAAAACCCTAGAACAAATAATACGGACACGAAAGTCTGCAAATATTCATAACCCCCCCCTTCCCCGAATTTCGAGTCCTTTCCCGTGTTATAGGCTCAGCACATTGACTAGACGAATGTCTTTGGACTGTGTTACGACAATTTATCGTCGGATTACACATTACTATTGAACTCAAAAACCCACGATTTTCTTCAGGGTGAAATAACGAGAACCCGTAGACAATAGTGATATGAAAACTCAACCAGAATTTTTGTTGTCTAGCATTTCCAGCACAAGCGTTGTGGACACGGCAAGGGGAAGGACAGTAGAGCCCATTGGAAATCAAATGTAAAGGTGCCAAAAAATTATTGATAATTTTCATGAACATAACATTTTCTGCATATTTCCGCTCGGTATGATTTAAATAATGAAATAAATCAAAGGAAAAACATTTGGTGATTACCACATTGAGGATGATGTGATTTTTTTTTATTATTCCCAGTTTTAGACGGTTAAAATGAAATTTTTATCGTTTCTTAAAAAAGAGACCNAAAAAAAAAAAAAACGCTTCACTGGGGAAAGGCAGTGTGTTCCGGGTCCCCAGAAATGGAATTTACATAACGATACTTGAATAAAATTTAAGACCGCATCAATCAATGGCTTTTCTTCTATTTTTTTGTGACTAATTATCAACAATATGACGTATGTTAATATACTCGCAGCAATTTCAAGTAATATTCTGCTAAAGTAAATTTTGAAGATATCGGAAGAATTTATTGAATTCCTGCTTTAATCTAACTTCACCCCAAATCTTGGGAAGGTTTACCATAACACTTGAAATCTTCTGGTGAATCCTAGAACCATCTCTTCACATAAACTGTTAAAAGATTCACATATGTTAGGATACATACTAAGTATTTATTTCTGTAAGGGTTTATATTATATCACTTTTAATTATCCTCTTAAATATCTCTATATTTACATATAAAATTACTATAAAGTAAAATCGTGACTTTTGAAATTTACTCTATACGCCCACAATTGTTGTGGTACATTAATTATAATTAATGAAATGCTAATAAACAAGGATTTATTGCTGATATTTATATCATTCATAAACCCCTTATCCTTTGTACTTGACACTGGGCACAATACTTGATCCTTGACACTCGGCAGTCGGACTGATGATAGCAGCTAAGCTGGTGAAAGTACTCGTACTGTCACAATAATGTAATGTACTTCACAATAATAATGTATTAATATAATAAATATATTATCACAATAAGAATCGTACTGTTAGAATAATGTACTTCATATGATTTCGGATGATGTTAATTTCACTTACACTTTGTCACGCCATTGTTATAGTGATCTAGATACTGATTAAATTCCTTCACTCATGCATCTTGTTTTATATTCATTCTTTATGCAATCGTTCATTTCAAACTGTACGCAAACTGTACGCACATTGGTTGTGTACATTATCTCTGTAGTCCCATCCTGACTCGGGGTTTTCTCAGGTTTTCCTCCAGAAAGAGGCGGATTTTCCATCCAATGGGAATCTCATTTAATACTTTTGTTATTATTAAACTCGAATTTTGACTGTATATTATATCTACAATTAATTTTGGAATAATAAATTGATTACGTATTTGATTAAATTTTTTAAATAATTATTAAATCCGCCACAGCAGTCGACTTCTACGCAACGGAACTAACGAGTTTGTGGTAGACTCAAAGAAAATATCTGAAGGTAAAACAACATTTTTGAGTTTCAATTGTAAACAAAATTAGTACACAGAAATACAAAATCATAACAGGTAAACAAAAAGCACAATAAAAAATATATAAGTAAATAAGAATTAGTTTTTCTACAGAACTCTTGGTAATGCCGTTTAACACTAGTTACTAAAAATTTCAAACACAGTTAACGTCGAACACCACCTCTGGGTTCATCACACAGAATGTCAGAGGATCAATCACTCTGAAATTTCCCCTACAACATGTCCCGTTCCTCCATGATCTACTGGGGAAAGTTTCCCGTACCTTCTGGTGACTCAGGTGGTAGCGTTCTTGCTCATCAAGTCATCCCGGGGTTCAATTCCCGGTGGGGTCAGAACAAATTTGCAGTTTATATAACTGTGACTACTAAAAAGCGAACCGTCCTTCTATACACTTCCTACTCATCTTACTATTATTAACTGGTATTGTTACTAACTACTTCTACTAACCCCTCCACTTGGGCCAAATTGTTGTAAATCCAACTAACCGACCCACCTATTAACAAAAGCTCTACTACCCATCTATCGCGCCATGTAGATATGCCTCAATAGCACTAACCTACATTTCCAAATACAACAATAAAAATAATAAATAAATAAAAACGCTACTTGCATCCTTCCTTACCAGGCTGTGTGCACAGTATGGACTCTGAAGCCCGTGCGTGGTCCTAATCAAACTCAACTTGGTGAAACCCCTAATGTTGCAGTATTTTGTGCAGCGCTGACCGATGGAACACGAAACGAAGGACAGACCGTCAAGAGAGCGACCGCTGCCACCAATCACTAACATCCGTGAACGCACGTGCCACAATGATACGCGTGATATTTTAATAAAGACGAAAATATCTGCCTTAGGGCCCTTGATCGGAATTGATGTGATGGTTCCTTGCTTGCTTCCGGAGAGTAAATTAGTTTATTGTCCTCCACGTGGTCTTACGCAGTTTGTGCTGCTTTTTTTTACAATAAAAATTTATTATCCTTAAAATGTTTCATAACAAAATTCATACAAAAAAGACTAACACGACGCGTAAGGTGAGATGCCTAATTGTTATCTTTTTTATTATCAGTTTTAATTGTTTCTAAACACCACAGTAAGAATAATGACGGAAAAAAAATAAAGATTTAATTTTTATCTCTCGGTTAATAATACAGTGCTAACAATATTCAGGAAGTCGCTTGACTCGTTACAAATGTATAAAAGCGACGGTCTCGTAAATTATGCATCTCGCCTCGGAAAAAGTAATAATAATAATAATAAATTTATTGTCAAAAACAGTACAAACTGCGTACGACCACTTGGAGGACAATAAACTAATTTACTCTCCGGAAGTAAGCAAGGGACCATCCCATCAATTCCGTTCAACGGCCCTAAGACAGAGGTGGATTCAAAAATTTCAGCATAAGTTCCTAGATAAGATAAAAGTTATTTGCGAGTTATAATACTAATAGAATGTCAATATGTTTGTAATTTAACGCAAAAAATTTACATGTACAAATTATTATCGAACTATAGATTATTCTGAGTATAGTGTTTACAAATCATAAGAGTTTAAATAACACTAAATTCACGATTTATTGTAACAATAAACACGCCCCTAGACAAAGCCTAGAGAACCTGTATAAGAAATCCGCCTCTACC
>NNCF01126164.1:55327-77341 GCA_002313205.1 Laupala kohalensis | reverse complement strand
TATATATATATATATAATATCCTCACAAATTCGGTATAAAAAAGAACAGTGTGAGAACCCTAGTAAAATTTGAGACTTTCTTTCAAAACAATTTTATCGGTCCAATTCAACTTATCAATGACTTGCAGTTTTCAATTCGCCATTATTCATGAATTAGAGTTATGATGACTATTTTTTGTATAAACAGAATAAATAACATAACTGAATGTTTCATAAATGGTTCTGTACGCTTACCTACCTCATGACTCGCTCATACTACCTAAAGTGTTTCCAGCCGTAATTGTAATGTTGGCGCGTTCGTATTTCTTCATTCAGAATTAATGCTCACGCTTCTACTTCGCGGACCGCTAGGGGCGATATTGGAAAACCCATGTGCAGCCCTTGTGTTTTAAACTCTAGCAACCGCGAGGAATTTCAGTTTCACGCTTGCAAAATTACATTAGCGCTCTCAGAAGTGCATTGTATCCACTGTTTCCTTTGTGTCTGCATCCATAAAAGTTATGCCAATTCAATTACTAAAATGTCTTAAATTCGCATAAATAAACAGGGTAACATGTTTATACATTTTTACCATTAGTTTTTTTAAAATACTTATTTTGATATCAAATTGAACAATTTGAAATGAAATAATTGTTATAATTATAATGGTATACGTTACGTCTTATGGTAATACGTAAATAAGCATACTTTTTTTTACAAATTGAACTAATTTTTAAGTCACGAAATGTTAGAGGGTTAGCTTACTTTGTTGAAGATTAAAGTTATGAAAAAAGTATACAGATAATGTTAAATACAACAAAAATTCAATGCCCAAAATTTTATAAGCTCTTTTAAACCACAACTTGCAAAAACGTTTGTAAGTGGTTTGATTTGGCAGGCCTTCAATAAAACTTAGCCCAAACCTCTCGAAGTGTAAATACTCCACCGAAGATGGCTAGTCAAGAATTTTTTATATTCACGAGTAAGTACTCGGAAGTTGTGAGTTAAAATATGCATCCGACGCGTAGGTACGCGAAAAACCGGGCTTAAGAGCTACCAGCATTGGAGACGCCTGCGGTCACTTATCCCCTGAAGGGGGAATGTTACCCACGTTCACCGGATCAGGACGGGTGGAAGTTACGTACGGACTTGGGAGTCGAGGCGTGTGGTGCAGTGGATAGCGCACCTGCGGACAGAGCACGAATTCGCGGGTTCGAGTCCCGGTCTGTCGCAATTTTCACCTGGCTGTTGACGTTCCAAACACTCGTTCACGAGTAGGTACTCGGAAGTTGTGAGTTAAAATAATTTTTATATTATCATGATCTGTTAGCTTCCAGCAGTGGTCGAAAGGTATAAAACTTTTTAGAAAATCCCGTCAAATCTACTTATGACCACAGTGGGAGGTGGGGGGATATACTAAGTAACTCTCTGAAGAAAAGGAAAGGACTATCCCATCAATTCTGATCAAGGGTGCAAGGGCAGTGGCGGATTTAATACATGTAAAATAAGTTGTTCAACAAATAAATTAAATTAATAAATTTATTGTCAAAAAACACTACAAACTGCGTATGACCACGTGGAGGAAAAAAAAACTAATTTACACTCCGGAAGCAAGCAAGGGACCATCCCATCAATTCAAATCGAGGGCCCTAAGGCAGAGGCGGATTCAAAAAAAATTCAGCAAAAATTCCTAGATAAGATAAAAAGTTACCTGCAAGTTATAATACTAATAGAATGTCAATATGTTTGTAATTTTACGCAAAAAATTACATGTACAAGTTATTATCGAACTATAGATTATTCTGAGTATAGTGTTTAAAAATCATAAGAATTGAAATAACACTAAATTCACGATTTATTGTTACAATAAACACGCCCCTAGACAAAGCCTAGAGAACCTGTATGATAAATCCGCCTCTACCAGAAGGAAAAACGGAGAAAAACCCGGGCCAGGATGGGGCTACAGAATTTATGTACACAACCGTGCCAAAGTTGAGTACACATAAAACTAAATTAATATGAGTCATAAGACAACACAATCATGCAAGAAAATAGTTTTTGAAATTGTTATAATTTGTTTAAAAAGTACTACAGCAATGGCGTAATAAAGTACAAGACGAATTTAACTTTTGTTAAAATCAATAAATTCTTTTACATTGTTATTTATACAATACATACAGTTATTTATTTATCATTCCAAAACGAATCGTTGATAGCAGTAAAAAATCGACATAAAAATAACAAAAGTTTCTTTTTACAACGCCAACGTTTCGGCATTTTGCCAGGGCTGTATGATATGGAACCACACCATCGTCAATTACCACCAGCCATAATCTCTAAATACAACCCACTACATCTTTACAATCTTCCCGGTGTTTTTGACCAACACCAGGAAGGTTGATGAGATGCAGTGGTTTGTATTTAGTGGCTATGACTTTACGGGTACGGGTTTCAACGTCTCTATCATTAAAACACTTTTAAATACATAGAATTTAAAAAAAATGTCCTAAATATTTTGCTAAATATATTGGTCTGAAAATGAATAATTAATTTTTTTTTTTTGTAAATAAAAACTTCGTTGTTGAATGTATACCCACGGTCGGTGGCTGCCCCTCGGAAAGGTGTTGGGGCGAAACAGTCAATGCCATTTTTGACTAATTAGGGGTTGACTCCGAATATCTTTGATCGGGAGGTGAAACTGTCAGTCGCCCACAAGGAGTGGTCGAGAAAAAGAAATGACTTGTCTCTAGCGATGCAGTTAGCAAAATCCATAACTAATTCTCCTTATAGGTATACGACCTTGGTGAGGCCAATAATCGGCCAAGAAGATGCAAAGCTCATGAAGGATAGACGTAATCACATCAGGACGATAGCAACTGAGAGTTTGAGACGCGGAACGAAAATGTTCTTTCCAGAAGGGCTATTAAGGAATGTTAAGAGGTAAAAACACAACCGAAAGTAGTGAAACGAAGTTTATATGAACAGTTCAATGTTATCGCTATTTATCCGCAGAAAATACCGTAGTATTAGGAATAAAATTCTGTTTGTAACGACAAATTCACGAAGACCAAGAAACAATTGATGGACATTGAGCGTATTCGCTACACACACCCCCTCTCCCGTGAGATGCGCCACTCAAATCTTCGCTTCCGACGCACGACGTCTCTGGACCATTTCATTAAAATTCTTGTAGAATCCAAACTATTCTTCGAATTTTTATGATTTATACACTTTTTTTATCTTTGTTATACGCTTAAAACAAATAATCCATTAATATTACGATAATTGACTTTTCCCTTCTTAAATTACTCTCTTAAATTGAAGCATTTTCACGCTTCTTTTAAAACGTTTTATCGATAATTTAGGTTAACTTGGGCAGATAGACATATGCTGTCGCGGACTTTTGTATAGAACTCTTTGAGGCAAATAATATTGACATTCATAGTTGGCACCTATCTCTAACCGTTTAGCCAGCGTAAGCAATCCCCCCCCCACTATTTTATCGACATTTATTATCAAAAACCATTTATATCTTGCTAAACGCCCATTTAAAAAAATAGAAGTTAGCCTATCCCCGACGCGTTAACTATCTCCTCGCTAAATTTCATAAAGATCGGTTCTGTAGTTTAGTCGTGATCAGGCAGCAGACAGACACGCTTCCCCGTTACGCATTTATATGTTATTTATATATTATAGTATGGATGCTATTATTACAATATATCTGATACATGGATACTTGTCTCCTTTTTACCCGAAGAATGCAAATAATGACTGGGAAAATTACGATTTTTCTTCACGCCTGTGATTGGGACATTTTTACTCTGTGGTGCGTTTCATGATGAAAACTGGGAAAGCCTATTCGAAATCATCTAAATTTGAAGAATTACAGAAAATATTGTATGAGAGTGTTAAAGGAATGAAAATAATAATAAAATTTCAAGTTATCTCCGCTGCAATGCTAAGCAGATTGCTGATAACACAGATATTTTGTGGAAACCTTCATAATTATTAAGTAACGCCCGAAGGCAGTTTGCGTAACAGTTAATTACCATCGACTCAACACAACATGATGGAAATAAATTTTAAATGGACTCCGGAAATATTCGATCAATAAATGTATTTATTTTTATGGGAAATCTGTTCATTCCAGGCTTTATTTATAAAATAAATATTGCATTAAAAATAGTTCCTCATTAAGTGAAAAAATAAACAATTAATTTGTTGTGTGTTTATATTTATTTTTATTACTAATCATTTCAATTTCACATGAATTAAATACGAATGTGAAGCATCATACATCATTTCTCTTGCAGTTTCAGCTATAATGCTCTATAAATACGTGTGAACAACTAAGTGCTCTTTCACTAATAAATGGTCTTTGCATTCCAGTACCAAAGGAAATTTATATATCTTACAATGCGAGGCAGTGTTATATAAATTGACCGTATTAATTATTTCAATCGTAATATTAATCTTCTGATGTTATCATTGTTTGCATTGCTTTTGAATTATTTTTTCATAAAGAAGATAAAAATGACTTAGAAATTCCACAAACCCTGAGGGGAGTGGTGGGGATATACTGGTCCCGTTCTCATACTCTCACGATCTCTCTTCCCCCTTTCTTCCCATCCATACTCACGTGACAGATCACGAACACCATGATTTGTGTCTCACGATTTCATGAATTACAAGAGAATACGGATGGAGTAAGACTTTACGTTTCTAGATCATTGCGGTCATGAGTGTAGTCTAACTGCCATCTTAAAAGTTACCAAATTCGGGAGAACTGCCAACCTACTCAATTGATTCCCCCTATGTCGTATACTTCTCAACTTAGTGATATTTCCATCTTATACGTTGTATTCACTACCATCAAACTTGACGAAATCACTCTAGGAGAGCCTGTCCTTAAAATATTCTCTTTTATCCTTCATAGTGTAACACAAAATTAACATTCCTTTTTATAAAGTACATTGCGTAAAATATCCGAGAAATCGTAATTTATTGATCTACTTTCAACGAAATTCATTTTACGGTAGTCTCTTTGTTGTTTCTACCCGTAAGGTATGTGTTAGTGCTACGAAACGAGTTTAATTTCAAACGACAATCACAGGCAGTCCAAGTCTTAACGAGTGTGGGGTTTTTGTTCTAAAATATTGGTGGTGGCTGCCCTGAATCACCACTCGAGTCCGCCATCTTTGTTCTTATTGTGTCAAAACTCTGGACAACTTGAGTATACAAGAAGAAGAAAACTCATACCTTGTTCAATTGAAAACTTTCCTCATTATAAATACTTATTATTTCTTCTAGGACGTTATACTCTTCAGATAAAAACACATTAAAAAGTGAAATATTCTCAGACTAAAGGCATTTAACAAAATGGAAGGAAAACAGTCAAAACTTCAAACAATTGATAATAAATATCCTCCGAATGAGTTAAAATTTTATCATTCTCGTTAAAGCAATGTGTAAATAAATAAATTAGTAAACTTTGACAAAATTTGCAAGTGCACCGTAAAGAACAATACAAAAATAGTTTTGGGACCTTTGCCAATAAATGGTCTTGTTGTAATTGATAAAGTAACAACTCAACTTTACTTATATTTTATTGGAGGTACTAATGACACAGGTACCCAAAATACAAAAATTTGTCGGACCCAAAGAGTAGACTTATGTATCCTTATGTATTTTGACCAGCTAAATCCTAATATGAATTAAGACTTTCTCCATCATCCCCCACTTTACTTAAATCGCGAAAACCCGCCCCTAAATGCAGAAAATACGGAGAAAAATTTAGGGTGATTGAGCATTCAGCGCATCAAATTACATAAGGATAAACAGGTTCAGCCTATGGAACAGACCACAGTTTTTCTGTATTTAAGGGTGTTTTCTTTTTTCTTTTAAACAACAGCGGGGAATTCATATTCGGATTTAACGCGTCAAAATACATAAGAATACATAGATTTAGCGTTTGAGTCAGACCAATTTTAATTTTGTGTGATTAAATTAGGTTTTACGTTTTAAAATCCTTTTAACCCACCGTTCCGTTTAAGATTCCCCTTGAAGAAAATTCAGGGAAATTCGAATGGGTTCTTGCTTCCATTCGGTTCGCGTACAGTGTGGAAGCGTTGATGATGATTGCATGACACGTGGTTCATACGGGTCTCGGTGTCTGTCGCAAAACGTTAGGGGGAAGGTAATAAAATAATTAATGGCATTCAGCATCATTGTAATTACTCAGATTGGATAACTCCACTTACGAAGTTTTTAAATATGAAGTTATGTAATAAGCAATTATGTTGTTTTAAAGTTAATTGTCCAGTTTGTATTTTACGCCCATGAAGAATGTACGAGGCCTGAACGTTATTATTATTTACCAGAGAACTGGTGCCCCGAGGTACAGTCCTGGTCAAAATTATTGATCGGAACTTGATAATTACTACTATTTAAAAAAGAAGTCGAGAAACTAAGTTAGGAATATGAACATTTCCTGACGTTGCAAAGGGCACCCGAATTATGCTGTTGAAGCTTATCTACATGGGGAGATAGGAGATGAGTGGTATGGTTATTGTTAGTAGGTGGAGCGGTTAGTTTCATTTACCAACAACGTGGCTCACACGGAGGGGTTAGTACGTAGGAGTAATAGAGGGTGGATAGATTTCTTTTTTTCATTTTATGTTTTCCTCCCCGTTTCGTGTCTATAAAGCCAATACCGGGGGTTTCATCTCATCATGTTTTCACTCTTCAATGGTTATTTTTTTCTCATTTTGATCTTAGTTCATTCCTTATTCTGTCTTAGTTCCTGATTTATACTCAAGTTATCGAGAGTTTGGACCCCAAAAGAACAAAGATGTCGGACTCGAGTGGTGTTTCAGGGCAGCCACCACCAATATTTTAGAACAAATACCCCACACTCGTTGAGATTTGGACTGCCTGCGATTGTCGTTTGACATTAAAATCATAGTTTGGTAGCACTTACACATACCTTACGGGTGTACCAACGCTATGGAAACAACACAGAGGCTACCGTAAAATAAATTTCGTTAAAAGTTAATTAATAAATTATGATTTCTTGGATAATTTAGCAATGTATTTTATTAATAGGAATATTAATTTTGTGTTACTCTACAAAGGATAAAAAAGAGTATTTTAAGGACAGGCTCTCCTAGAGTGATTTCGTTAAGTTTGGTGGTTGTGAATACAACGTATAAGATGGAAATATCACTAAGTCGAGCAATGTACAATAGAGGAGGAATCAGTTGAGTAGGTTGGCAGTTCTCCGAAATTTGGTAATTTTTAAGATGGCAGCTAGACTATATTTTTTTTCTCTTATTGTCATGTAGAAGGAGCCAAGGGGTGGATATAAGAAGGAGGGTTCGCTATAGGAATTGGACGTTGAAGTGAAATACACATTTCTTCTTTGGCCCCACCAGGAATTGAACTCAGTGCGTCTCATTGGTAAACAAGTATGCTAGATTTTAATGTCAAACGACAATCACAGCATTGAGTACCCCACACCATTCTCCATCTCTCTCTCCCCTCCACCTCCGTGACATCCCACTCACGTGCCGCGCGAATAACGAGACATGAAAGAGGAGATGGGACGAGTGTGTGCCATGTAAGCGACTGCGACGCTGGTTTTGCATTAGCTCTCACCTCTGCGCTGGGTAGCAAAAGCGGCCGAGTGTTTCATGAGACACGTTCAACAAATCCTAAATCTTTAATGCTAATAAGATATTGTTCAAACTCAACTATACTCGAAGCCAAGTTTCTTTGCTTCGAGAACATTTAACTTAAGAAATAAAAAACACGAACGGAAACTTATTGTGTTTATTAGTTTATTGTATATTAATCGCGGTAAATTACTTTATTGTCCTCAACGTGGTCATACGCATTTCCTAACAGCTCTCTCGACAATACATTATTAATTAATTTTTTTTTTTCAGCCTAAATGGCTCGATGTCGGTACAGAGCATGTACTAAATGTAGCCAACGTTTCCACTTATCCATCGTTCCAGAAGAGTAATAATATTTGTACTTCGCGTTGTGTTGGCAGGGCATTCGAATTTCTCAAAACGTAAATCCATCGCCAATCCGTGCTCTTGTTGCATGATTGTGTTCTTTCTGCATCGGGCGCATGGAACGAATATTACCTTGCGTCTTAGATTGTTGAGTTATCAACTTGAATTTCTTAACAGCAAATAGTCGCTTTTGTGACTTCCATTAATATACATTTGGATAGACTTGAATTCGTAGATGTCGGCGATTTGTCTTAGGCAGCCATATTGCATAGTTTTCTGCAAAGTTACATGACTTGGAATATACTAAATTTTCTTAAATAGACGTTTACCACGCTAGTGTTGTCATCATAAATAGTTGAGAGAGGACGGAGACGACATCGAAAATTAGCGATGAAATAAGATATTCTTAAAACTAAACAATTATTTTACTTAAGATAATATGTGCGTCAGAGCGACTAGGCTTATGTTCTCCCACCAAAAGAAAATTAATGATAGCTTGAACCATTCTCTATCCAGTGGCGATACATTTTCGTTCCCTTATTTTGAATTGTTTGACTTTAAATTACTACGGGTTTATATAGAGAAACTTTCGGGGGCTTTTTTTTTATTCTGGAAAAAGTAACGTCCTAACATAGCGAAAAAACCCTACTAAAACATAGCAAACGGAAATAGGAACGCAAGATTTTTATACCTTACAGGGAATTTTCAAGAATAATTCACCAAAAACAGTGGAAAATATTGTTCTAACGGAAATGGCAGCCGCATCACGTGACTGAAGACAATGCGACCCTTGTCAAAGGAGGAGTCAAACGACACCATAAATTAATTATGAAGATTTACAATCACAAATAACTGTCCTGATCCTATAAAAAAACAGAATGAATTATTAATTATTAAGAACTATTAACGAGGACATATCCAAGTTTCGTGAATAGTTGGCAACTTGACTTCAGTCAACGCAGATATAATATCTTAAAAGATATTGGATTTATTGAATGTTTCACTTGGCCACTTTTTCCACACCTTACAAACGTAATAGCTAGTTCAAACTGGCATTGCAGTCGCTGTTGCAGTTAATTGTTTCAAGGAAATGAATCAAATTTAATAAAAATATTTTATATTATTTTATTCTGTGGTTAAAAGTTTTTCTCGTCATATCTCATGCAAGTAATTTCTCTAAATATTGACATGGGAATCAGGGTTATACGTTGTATGACGCGAAAGTAGATACCTCTGGTTTGCTGATATGAGATCTAATGCTACTAAGAGGAGCCGGTTTTCGTTCAGGTATGTTATGTGGACAGGATCTCTTGCGGAAGGTTACCTCTAGATTAGGAAAATGTTGGGTAATAATACCTTGCTCGACAAGACCCGGATAGCGCGCGATAGTCAAAAGCTCCCCTATCAAATTCCTATTTCTGGCTGCAAGTTAAGAACGTGAATTCTCCTGTTTAACGGGAGATACGCATTCATTTTTAAAAATTAGACAAATATACGAATTTCAAGTAATTTCTACAAATAGGTACAATGAGGAATTTAGCAAATTTCACATGCATAATCACAATATCAGAAAGAAAAACAGATGTCAAATTCCTCAATACAAATATGAGGAAAGAAAATTAGAGACCAGAATACCGATGCTTCTAAACAAACTTCCAGATTCTATTTTGGAAATAAAATTTAAAGGCAAATTTGAAAAAGAACTTAAAAGATGGTTTATTGAAAACAACATATAAATTATAAATTTAAGATATTATATATTGTAGCATTTCGCAGTTGTACTATTTGGTGGATGTGTTCTTTTATACAATTAATGTATCCTTTGTACTTGTTGGAAGAGTGCTTTTAATAAGTCTACGTATTTTAAATTGTTTTACGAAAGTAGGAATGAAATTTAACATATAAAATGTAACATTCAAAAATTATAAGTAATGGATATAAGGAATAGATTATAGCAATAGTTTTTATTTTGTATTTTATAATTTGTGATCAGTTATTAAAATCATGTATAAATATTTCAAGTAAAAACTATGTACAGGGTACATGATGACAAGTCTTAATACTTCTTGGGATCATAACTATGTGGGAAAGAAATAAAAAAAAAAAAAATTTCGAAGGAAGGACGAAATTTCAAATTTCGTCAAGAATTTTGAAATGATAAAACTGAACATAATCAGTGAAAACATAATCGCATATATTTGGAAAATTATTTGAAGTACATTTTTCTTCGAAGGATTCGACACTGTTAATTCGTTCCTCTTCGTAATCATATATCCTAATGAACGTGTACTCAAGTAAACATGGTTTGAACGTCGTTATATTCGATTAAAATTATTGATACGATAAACCGGATATGAAATACTTTCACATGAATGCCGAGGTATTAGATGATATTGTCCCGCTAACTTCATTCAGGCTTAAAGTTGAAATACTATCATAACAAGGGAGACAATGTCATAAAAGAATTTATTTTTTATTTAAACCTCTTAGTAAAAATGGTTAGCCCTGAAAATCTTTCAGCTTCGGAAACCTTACTATTTCAACTCAAGGATGATCTTATACGGAAGACCTGGGTTCAGCTTTTACTGGTAAATATAAAACTCTGCTTCCACCCGTGTCTGGATAATTGAAATGCAAATTTTAAATTAGGGATTTTTTATGTGACGTTGACTGAATTTACATAAGCGCAAAACGAGGTGTGGACAAGCTCTCCGAAAGACTGAGTTCGGAGTAGCAGTAACTATCTTGAGTTGTAAGTCGACTTCTACCTAACAGGAACACAATTATGGTACATCGTTTCGCTTGTACCAATCAAGAAGGAATTTTGTATCTGAAGCAATTATGTTCCCAAGAATGTATCGGCAAAAATAGCAGTTCATAAACGCTATACAATTTATTCGCGAGGTATGATTTTGGTTGCGAATGGAACGTATACTTCAAGAGGGTAATTTATTTTTACTAATCTGATATTACTCGCATTTTCAGTTGATTTATTGCTATATGAGGTAACGCGCCTCGTCCAGCGATAAACGCTTTCAGTAAACTCTTTCAGCAAAGAACTGTCTACTAACGCGGCAAATAATTAAAGTTACAAACATTTTTGTGTACACCAATCAGCGGACAAATTGTCATCCATTTCGTGACGACTTGAGTCGAAAATTACATTATTCTTCAAAGTTCATGTGTCTCAAAAATCAATTTTATTAACTAGAGTACTCTCTCTCTCTCTAACGATATCCAAGGGACTGTGAGTTTTCGTTATTATGGGGACAGATCGTAAACGTTTTCAGAGGTTGAATTCATCGTCGTTACTTAATAACTTTTGGAGGTTAGGGGATTGTTTATAAACAAATAGAGGGGGTTTGTTGAAGAGAGATTTTGTGGAGGGGTTGGGGGCTATGATATGATACAATTCTTTGGAGAGAGGTTTAATGTAAAGAGAAACCAAAATTTGATGATATATTTCAATTCTTTACTTACATTAAATTTGTTTGTTTCAGTATTGTCTGTTATATCCACATATTTTACCCCTATTAACTTCAAGTATTTCTCTACTCTATTTAACGGAAGAAGTCCGGCATCCTAGTTTCCTTCCTTTCTCCCTTCCAAAGAACTGATGACAGAAATATGTAATCAAAAGTTTTAAAGTTAATGAAAAATGGAGAGAAAACACTTTTTCCGTGCTGTTGTCAAAATTAAACCTCTCCTCAAAGAATTGTATCAAATCATAGCCTCCAACCCCTCCACAAATTCCCTCTTCAACAAACCCCCTCTATTTGTTTATAAACAACCCTCCAACCTCTAAAAGGTATTAAGTAATCACAAAAAATTCAGCCGCGACCCCCTGTCTTTCTCACCCGGGATAAAACGCTGTGAAAAAACTTGAAGCAAGACATACGATACCATTGATCCTTCCACTTCCTTTACTAGCCCTCTCACCCAATCCAGTGAACGCTCCTCTAGAAATTGCATTTACCTTCTACGTTGCACTATCTGTAAAGGTTTCTGAAAGAGAAACAATTATTAGTCTCAACATCAGAATGAATAATCACAGAACACCTTGTAATAAATCTATTTGTTCTTTACCTGTCCCCTTCCACGCTAAATCCCATAATAACCAATTTAACGAATGTTTTAAAGTTATGATTTTGGAATCGTTTAAATTTTACTATTTCATTGAATAACCTTAAGACAATATAGGTTCTTTCGGAACTTTTTACCGCGGGGATGGTTCTGATTTAGAGTTTTGCAACGCAGTATATCTTAAGAAAAAATTTGTACTCCAATTTCGTATAACCAATGTACTTCATTCGAAGTTTCAAAAAAAAAAAGAAGATATCTCAAGTGTGCATGCACTGTACTAAATGTGGTTAAACCACAGCAATATGAATTTAAAATGGAGAGCAAAGAGATTGGTATAAACTGAGTTCTTCCCTAGCCAACCTGGGGTATGAATCAACAAGGATGAAGAAATACAAAATACGAAGTATTAAGTTCTAGGGCACTTCATTCATGTTTCTTCAACTCGTAAAGTCACAAGAAGGTAGGAGAGGTACAATGTAAAACATAAATAACCCTTTCCATTCCCTTAGTGAATTTAAATGTAAATAATTTTACATCACGACAGCGTGTCTTGTCTTCGATATACGTTAATAAATGCCGCATTCACGAATTCGGTTTGTTCACGAATCCTGGCCCGGGTTTTTCTCCGGTTTTCCTTCGGGGAGTGGCGCATTTCTTATACAGAGGCTTTCGTGTAGGGGCGCGTTTTTTTGAAACAAGAAATCGTGAATTTAGTGTTATTTCAATTCTTATGATTTATAAACACTATACTCAGAATAATCTATAGTTCCATAATAATTCGTACATGTAAAATAATTTTTTTTGTGTTAAATTACAAACATGTTGATATTCTATTAGTATTATAACTCGTAGCTAACTTGTTATCGTATCTAGAAATTTTTGCTGAAATGTTAAATCCGCCTCTGCCTTAGGACCCTTGATCGGAATTGATGGGATGGTCCCTTGGTTACTTCCGGAGAGTTAATTAGTTTATATTCGTCCACGAGGTCATACGCAGTTTGTAACTTTTGCTTTTTAGACAATAAATTTATTTATTCATATATTTATATCTGTGTGTATTATTTGAAGTATAGGAATGATGGAAGAAGGTAACCATGGTTAAACAAAATACTTACGCTTGGCAACTGTAGAGTAAAAATGTTTTTACAATATTCATTATTAACACCTGAGGGTGGCCTGAGATTGAAACGTCATGTTTGTGATTCTGACATAATAAACAAGTCTACTTGAAAGGTCGTTAAATTAATTAACTATATTTACTCTAATAGAACACGAACCAAATTATTTCAAACGTGTTACTTCTGAAATGCCTTGCACAATAACAACAATTCGAATTTACGAACGGATGCAGATGGGTTATCTACAATTTATAATTCTTTATTTTAATACTTCTGCATTCATGGTTTGTTTCTTAATTGTATATTTTTCAATTGCATTGTTTGTATTGTCAGTTTACGCGTATCGTGTGCAGAATGTTCTGAAGGTGATTCTTTCTTTTATTTTATTATAAGTACGTTATCATATATCCTGATGGTAACGGAAATAGAGGCCAGAAGATATTGAAAATAAAACTAGCATCTACTTAAAATGCCAAAAATAAAATTTTAAGTATTGCAATGTTGTATTATGTATACTAATAAAGGCGAATTACTTGGAATGTCTGTGGTATGGGAATCGTTATTGCAGTTAAAATGCAAAGTATGGTTGATATTAAGAGTAAAATATATAAATTCACAATATCATCTTTTTTCTTTGAATAATAATGTAAATTGTTGTATGTTTGTTTAGCAAAAGAAATAAATATTTTATTTTATGTTCTATATGTGAATTTGTAAAATGTTGAATGTTCAGTAATGATTGTTTTAAGTCTCTTTTCAAATCCCGGACAACTTCAGGTAGTTCTGTTCGTTTGTTATAAACGTCAACGGGAATGATGGAAGCTGTAGAGCTGACACCGTTTCGATTGTAATTTTAGTCAGACTCACCCAATTTTTCCCCTATCGAAAACCTCTTTATCCCCATCGTTTGACTTTGAATGTTACGTGGTCCCATCAACCCAATACATCACCTTCCTATTCGTGGTTTGTGCATGCATAATTTGTTCCTTTTAAGTCTGGAGAAGAGAGCAAAGTATCTCGATCACTGATGTTAGACACGTCACTAAGGATTTCTTGGCACAACACCAAACGAATAAGCGCAAGTAGATAAACACGTGTTTCAATTCACGCGAGATTATATCCTGCTGTTGGAATCAAGAACGAAAACGTACTTCTTACAGGCGATGTCAATCCTAGAAAACACCACTATGGAAGACTTTCTAAAATGTTGTATTTTTTACACATCATATATGTCTATTATTGATGAGGCACAAAAAAATTAATAATTCACTGTTAAAAAATAGCTACAAGAAGCGTGTGACCACGTGAAGGACTATTATCCTGCAAGGGATCATTTCATCCATTCCGATCAAGGACTGAAAGGAATTGGCGAATTTATGTGAAATTGAAAACTTGAAAAACTTACTATGTAATCTTCAATACATAAAACAGCTAAATATCCCCTGGTCTCTGTGTATCAAAACTCAAACATTTAGTTTTCTATAGGAAGACTTCACGAAGATTAAACAATCACTTTTAAGAGATAACTTTGTGTCAGGTGATAATAGCAATGAGCTGGGGAATCGAACCCGAGACTCCGGATATATCGCAGGGGTGTTAACCACTACCCCACCCGTTCGCCATCCACAACCGTACACCATTTCCACCCAGACACAACCTGTTGTACAGTTGTGGAAGACGGACGGATGGTGTAGTGGTTAACACCCTAACGATCAAAGCAGAGATCCCAGGTTCGATTCCCGGTTTGTCGTCATTTTCACCTAACCAGAAGTTATCATATATCTTCTCCACGTGTAGAGTACACGGAAGAAATATATGCATACTCGCATTTAATTCACTCTTCGCAGATCTAAGGGAAAGGTACAAATTTTGATAAAAAAATTAATAATAGGTAAAGAACGAGGGAATCAGAACCAAAAAAGAATCAGGGCAAGAAGAGAAGAAGGAAGGTCACACAATGTTGGCGTAAAAAAAATTATTTTCCCCAGCAACATTGTAATCAGAAACTAGTAATGTATGAGATACAACAAAGAAAATCAACTCGTTTGTAATTGATTAGAAATAATATTCCTAGTAGTTTCAACACTTCCCTGTTGGTTTCCACTGAAGTGAATGTATTTCCACGTAGACGCCCGATGCGACACGTACGCAGCGATTTATCAGACACAGCGATGCGTCCCTTTCAATACTGCGTCTAATTGCTGCACAAAGAGTGTCGTTACCTCCGGACGTGAATGAGGACGCTTCAGCGGTGCTGCTACCTGACGGGGTGTTCGACACATTACTGTATAACAGACGAGCCTTGAAACGCTGAAGTATTTCATTCAGAGCGTCGACCCGAGTCTTCCAGACGTGTCTTTTAGAGTACGTTTCGAGATGGGGAATTTGATAGAGAGTCATATTAACGACATGAAATGGAAACGAATTCGAAGTTTATTATCTCATTAAAAAAATTACAAAAAGTCCGTGATACTTCAAAAGTCTGAAAGATTTTTTTCTGATAAATAAAACAATGGCTTCTCACATTTCTGTTTCATACTAAAGGGGCATTTTATTGCATCAAAAAAATATGCATAGAAAAAATACTCAGAAACGTACCTAAGAGGAGGCGTGGGTGGAGGTCCACCCTGCGTGATCTCCAAAATCGTCGTCTTCTTAAAATAAAATAAAACCGTAAAATGAACGTGTAATAAAATAAAATGAATATATTTTAAATTTATTGTAACAGTAAACTCACTAACACTTGAACGGGAACCCCCCCTCCCATTCCCAACCCGGGTCTTTTTATTTGAAGGTATGCTACTGATAATACATGAAGGTACATCAATAATATGGAAAAAATTTCAGTATATGAAGATATATTATAAATCTACACCTACAAAAAATTGAATTTTTGAACCAGGTTATCGCAAACTTCAGCGCTCGGAAACATGAACGGTTAGAAAACAGGGTGGGACTAGCACTGCAAGTTAGTCAAATCACTAAGAAATATTTTTTTTCTTTCTTCTTATTGCAAATGTTATATCACAGAACATTGTAAATTATAATGATGAAAAATCATTGTGTAATTTGTATTCATCAGTTAATTGTATATTATTAACTATATTCGGGATCTCGCTTGACTCGTTTGAAATGTAGAAGAGTATGTAAAAACATGGCGGCAGAGAGCAGCGGTTCCGTAAATTATGCATCACACCTCGAAAAAAGTGATCATCATCTTGTAATGTCCGGTGACCTATAGATGCAAAATTACTACGAAAAATGTACTTCACATCAAAGTAAACTTCCATCACTTTCGTGATTTAAAAGTTTGTCTTTTTATTGAAAGTGTTTCCTCCATAAGACGCGACGTATTACACCATCAATTATTTTTGCAATTATCACATTTAAATGGCAGGTGTGTGAATATGTATTTCAAGTTGAAATCACAATAAGTACGTATTACTCTGTTTATTTATGTCATTTTAAGGTAGTTTAGTTATTTAAATATACACCAGAACTACCTTAATGTGCTTTGGTACTGAATTACCTAGATTATATATAAATGGCAAGAACACGACTAAATTAGATTTTGGGGAATAAATAAATAGGAAAATAAGTTACATACAATAAGTTGAATACAGTAAGTTATTAAACTGAAAATATTCTACATTTAGTTCCTTATACAATTTATTTAATTCGAGAAATACGTATAAGGTATTTCGCTGATCTTTATAAATATGCTGAGGAGAAAAATCTTGCCTTTTGAGTAATTTAAACAATTGTGCTGGAAACGAATATTTGCGCAAAATTGACAACTTCTCGTAGGAAGAGTATGTTTATAATAAATATGTAAACTCAGTTTAAAACACTTTTGCTCCAATAATCAAGAAATAAAACATTTTGTATGAATGGCAATCGTGCAATCTGAGAATACTTGTATTCCGATACAAATCGTTCCGAAGATATTGAAAAGTGTAATATTTTCATCGCAAAAAAAATAAAATACTATTATCACTACAATTGTTCACAAACGCTCACTCATATCGTACAACCATTATTCCTTACAGTTTTATTTAAATGAATAATTTCCTTCTTTAAACTTTCGTGAGTAAATTTATACTTTAGAAAATCTTTCTTCCATACGTTTTCTATTTAAATTTAAAAACTTTAATCGTTATAACTTTCAAATTGGTGTGACTATGATCGTTAATATTATTCCATCAAATGAAATTCAACCTCTTTTTTATTTCTATTCAAATCGTCAACCGTATTTATTAGAAAATGTGTAACATTAATAAAAATCATTTCTTCTCCTCTTAGAATTCTTCCACGAATAAAAGAAAATCCTCTTAAAAACGATCACTCAGAAGGAGACTTCCATGAATGCCGAGAAAAATTTATTATCAAGGGATGTTTTTCTTTCCTGTCGTACTTTCAGAAGAGACCACTGAACTGGAGATGGCGAGCACATCTGAGAGAAAAGAGAAACCGAAGTTGTTATTCTTTGGAAAATTCGTTTCAGTTCGCCGAGAGGTAAAGAAACGACGAGCACGTGGCGAAACAGTCGCACTTGAAGGGTTCGACGTGAAGGGGTATCGCATATGATAAATGGGCGAATAAAAAAGGTGCACAACCCTACGTTAAAAGATAGTGGGACGTCAAAAGAAGAGTTAATACGCATCTTCAGCCTGTAATATCCTTTTTAAAAGCACCATAAAGTCACCGAAAGCGTTTTAAGTGCTTGCTTATCTAGTTAATTTTGACGGTGCGGGTCAGTTATTTGCATTAAAAATACACGTACGAACACGTCTCACAAGAAACAATTCTTCTGTATTCGAATATTCCGCGTTTCCTAATACTAACTCCGTCAAAAGTAACAACACTTTTCGATAAAACATCTTATAATTAAACAAATAGTTAAAATAATATGTTATGTTTATTGTAATAATTTGTTATTACTTGATCACCTGACGACGGTGTAAATCCACGTCGAAATATAGTGAGTTCTTAGAAAAAAATAAAAAATATTATTCGTCAAAAAAAAGTCGAAGTTTTTAACTATTTATTTAATTACATTACATAACGGACCTTAATAGTAGTAGAATTAGATTAAAAAACCCTCCTCCAAGAAAAAATTCTATGCTTATTTTAAATTTCTTAATTTCAGTTAAAAATTTCTCATCAAGATACTTGGTGGTTCAAATATTTGCACAATAACTAAATTCGAAGTGTAATATTCTCCCCGTATTGTGAAGTTACGTGTGAATAATGATTTATTATTTATACCACAAACGATTAAAAAAATTATTAATACCCTTCTCCGTGCAGCTGACAAATGTTGATATTACTGGTGAAGAAGTAAGAAGCTTTATTTGTAAACACGCCAAGACATTCGAGGTGCGTAGATCATGAAAACTGAAACGGTTTGTATTCCCTGTTCTCACTACATTTCTCGAACTAATTCAAAAATCCTTTTCGTTTTCATATGTAAACACTTGATACTAAGATAAACAAACAGTTTTTTTAATAATAATAAATTTGTTGTCAAAAAACAGTACAAACTGCGTATGACCACGTGGAGGACAATAAACTAATTTACTCTCATCGTATAATAATCCCATCAATTCCGATCAAGGGCCCTAAGGTAGAGGCGGATTCAAAACTTTCAGCAAAAGTTCCTAGATAAGATAAAAAGTTAGCGAGTTTTTAATATTAATATTTTATTGGGTACACGGAGGTGGATTTGTTTGCAGGATTTTCAGTATTATTTTACTTATATATCAGGAATTAATTGAAATATTATCTTCGTTTTTTAATATCTTACATTTGTCTCTTTTTCTCTTGGTATTTGATATTATTTATACTTCCTTTCGAGATCTGATAAATATTTTCTGCCCACAATTTTAGCGATCAAGGTCTCAATTACTCATTATTTCTTAAAAATGCTTTTATCAATTTTTTTAAGCACATACAGCGCCCGGGGGGAACTACTCTCAAGAATCAAAATCCTTTCTAAAGCACATATATTGTTGTATCTGTAAATGGGAAATGTAGCGTGCTATTGAAGCTTATGTACATGGAGCGATAGGAGTTAGGAGTTGGGTCGTAGGTCATTGTTAGTAGGTGGACCGGTTAGCTGGGTTTACAAACAACTTGACCCACGTGGAGGGGTTATAGTTATTGATTGTAGGAGTAGGTGGATAGAGGAAGGAAGGTTTGCTTTTCAGTAGTCACAGCTATATAAACTGAGTCATTAATGTGAAAAGCATCGGGAATCGAACCCGGGATGACTTGGTGATAAGCGACAACACTTCCACCTGGGCCACCGGTGGGTTTTTTCACTTGGCCGTAGACGAAGCACACTGTTCACACTACCCGCGAAGCGATGCGATGCGATGCGATGCGATGTGATGCGAAGCGATAAAATATGATATTGTGCGTTAGCCCCAAAGGAAACGGAGGGTATTATTTCAAACGGCAGTTACGAGGAGATTGCGATTGTGAACGCTTCCCCGCAAGTAATGAGAGTTCACCGCAGGTCAGTTCGCGATTTGCGGAGGTCGGCGTTGCGATCTGCCACTTCTGATGGTGCATTTATTGTCCGACATAAATTGAGAAAAGCTTATTTCTAGTGGTCAGTTACGTCGTGCAAGGGACAAATTACCGTAACAGAGATTGTTCTTAACAACAACAAAAACTAAATGCTTTCTTTTGTGCAGATGTTTGTTTTCAATTTTATTTGTTTCCAAAATACTGAGTGAAGGAAGAAATGGAAATTACATAAATTTTCTCATACATACGCATTTTTTTTCCCCTTACATTGAGGGGGTTCAAATTTTGAGAACTGAACTGGCAGTGACCTTGAGAGTTCAACTACCTTCTCGTAGAAATCGCGGGCATCGCGTCGCCCGCAGTGTGAACAATCCTTCGCTCCTAACGCATTGTAATTCGAAACCCTTCACGCTTCGCATCGCAGGCAGCCTGAACGTACCCTTGTCGGAACATAGAACGACTGTTGTCTTTTACTTCTGTACTATAATACTTCTCTCGTTCTGTCTCTATCCAAGCGGCTGAACTTTGGAACAACCTTGATAACTACGAAATACTCGTTCTCCAAAACACTTCGATTCTGATTTGCTCTCGGAGTTGCTTTAACATACGGACCACGGTATGACTGGACGGATGTTATCTTCTTCCCTTCTGATATCTTCTTCCTTTCGTATTCCTTATTTTATATTTTTATCGTATAGATTGCATGTCATGCATATTTATTTTACTATGAAAATGTATTCAACTGTAAGAGATCGCCTTCAACAAAGAGACTTTATTATTATTATTATTATTATTATTATTATTATTATTATTATTAGTGATGTACAGATTCCCAATATTGATCTCCTTTCGTATTTTCTACCTTGATTTTCGATTCCAAAGTTGATTCCGAATCCATAAAACAAATTTCTATAATTTATCTCCATTAATATTAGATTACAGTTTCCATTAAATAATGTTATATAGTGGAACTCCGATTTTGCATATTTTCCTCCTGACTTTCCATGGCTTCGAGAAATCTATTTCTAGCATTTATACCCTCGTAAGACCATTTGAATTAAATTTAATAGTGCACATAATACATAATTTTGAAGATTTTTCTTTGCATATAAATGCATATTTTAAAACACTGTCTGAACTCAGTATATAGGTTAAATTACTGCAATTTATCAAAATTTATATGTTATTGTGGACATATGTTTATTCTGTATGAACAAGCTCAGTGATATTATTGCAATAAGAAAATTTACTCTTGCTCTTTTTTGTAACAAGTAGATACATACGACTCTTTCAGACGCATTTTTCGATTCTGTGTGTGCGTTTAATTAGATTTTTAATGTATAATCTGGAAATATTTAGCGCATATTTTAAGAGCATATTTTGAACGTATTTTGTGAATATTATCCCAGTTTTAGTGCATATCTCTCCGAGCCCAGATAACTCGATTATTGAGTTAACTGCAAATTTTTCTGTTTGTTTAAATGATTAAAACTATGTCATTTGAAATTAGATGTGTGTTTAATTATAATAATAATAAATATATTGTCAAATAACAGTACAAACTGCGTATGACCACGTGGAGGACAATAAACTAATTTACTCTCCGGAAGTAAGCAAGGGACCATCCCATCAATTCCGATCAAGGGCCCTAAGGCAGAGGCGGATTCAAAAAAATTCAGCAAAAGTTCCTAGATAAGATAAAAAGTTAGCTGCGAGTAATACTAATAATAGAATAGAATGTCAATATGTTTGTAATTTTACGCAAAAAATTTACATGTACAAATTATTATCGAACTATAGATAATTCTGAGTATAGTGTTTAAAAATCATAAGAGTTGAAAAAACCCCACTAAATTCACGATTTATTGTTACAATAAACACGCTCCTAGACAAAGTCTAGAGAACTTGTATAATAAATCCGCCTCTACCCAAAGGAAAAACGGAGAAAAACCCGGGCCAGGACGGGGCTACAGAATTTATGTACACAACCGTGCCAAAGATGACTACACATAAAACTAAATTAATATGAGCCATAAGACAACACAATCATGCAAGAAAATAGTTTTTGAAATTGTTATAAGTTATTTAAAAAGTGCTACAGCAATGGCGTGACAAATTACGAGACGGATTTAACTTTTATTAAAATCAATAAATTCTTTTGCATTGTAGAAGCACTGGTGCAGGATGTAGTTTTTAACCGCGGATTTGAACAGATTCAATTTCATAATATCTTTTATATTCTTGGGCAGGGAATTATATAGAACGATTCCCGAATGATA